>VOQJ01016193.1:31284-109084 GCA_015052665.1 Apistogramma diplotaenia | reverse complement strand
GCATTTACGGAACTAAAAAATGTTCACACAGTTTTTTTGGGGCATGATTAGCAGCAAAACACTGCGATCTGAATGTTGGTGAAGTCTCCATCAGATCAGAAACTCTTCAAATCGATATTTATGCAGCTTAGCTTTCCCAGAGATATATTTCCCCTCCTCTGCCCAGCTGCAGTGGCTCTAAACGCCACATTTAAGAGCAATCGGGTTCCCTAAAGATGTTTTACAGGCGCATTCTTCACATTTGCACCCCTAACAAGAAAGGTAAGGCCCCCACCCCCCTACCCCAGCTGTGGAGTGGCTGCCTTCGTAATGGCATCAGTGACATTTAGAATCAAAACGAGCACCTTTGAACCCCGTGAATTTCTGTTTTTACTGTAAGTGTTATTTTCCTGTTTGATGCCCGTTTGTTGACGCATCCGCCTTTAGGGGGACTTTAAACAACAGCAGGTTGAACTATTAGTCAGCTGGACATCATTTGTTCAGTGCAGTTTGGATCCAGATGAAAATCTTCCACTTCTCATCAGCAGCTCCTCGGACCCTCATCAGCTTCAGTCTCTCCCACTCCGATGCTTTCCCTCTCATCGGTTTCTTGGCGTGAGAGTGAACTTAAAGCGTTTGTAGGCTGAGGGAATAATTATGTTTTTGCATGCTGTGACGACTCAGACCACAAGGAACTAATCAGGCTGCGACTATTTTATTTATTTATTTTATTTTTTGCACAGACCAGTTATTTTTATGGCTTTTTTTTTCAACGATTCTGACAGCTTCACGAGAAGAAAACACTAATTAAAAAGTTTTTTTTTAGTGCACATTTGTTACTCAGATTAAACCCTGCTGATATTTATTTCACATCAACAAATTTTGCAACCAATAAATGGCCTTTAAATTTAGATTATTGCTGCTGCTTTGCCATGTGGTGCTCATCTTTAAATACCTTTATTATCAATCTTGCTAAAACGTTTAGCTCTCAGGAAAAAAATGCTTTTGTCTCTGAATTAGAGACCAGATACAGCTTTGGAGAATCACATGTTTCTGGGTAGCGAAGATGAAAAGAGATGTCTGGACTGACTTTCTGGATACATAATTCACATAAAATGTCTTTTGTTTGCATTAAATACATGTGGAAACTGAAACCAGAAGTCACCCACAGTTTATTAAATCACATGGAATGTTTTTAAGGTGCCAAACAGTCTTAGTTCATCAAAGCGCTGCTTTGCAGAGCCAGCCGTGTTTACTTATCACAGCTTTTATTGTCCGGAGCATCTTTGTTGCTGCGGCGACAGCGCCGTACGTGCTGAGAGATTACATTGTGTTTCTGAGCCCTTTAATCCATCGCAGACCTGGATTAGATTGGACCTCTTCCAGGCAGATGATTATGGTATCACTTGAGCACCTCTCCATCACACTGTTTACTCTGCAATTTGAGTTTTATTACATCTTCTCATTTCATTCATCTGTATTAGAGCCGCACAGGAGACCCAAACAGAAACAGCTGAGAACTGTTTAATATATTTTTCCAAATGTTTTCATAGAATTACTGTAGATCTGCAGGTCTGCAGCCCTCATGACTGCCATTAATCAGCTGCTGCGCGAGTGAAGCGTTCCTTCCCAGGTTGTAGACGCTCGTTTTATCTGTTCTCATTGGTGCTGCGGCGCTCTGCGGGCTTTGAAGGCACCGTGCCGTCTGTAAGTGTTGAGTCTGCACCTGTCAAACTCCAGGAGGTGAAAAAAAACTATTCAGGGCTTCTACTGTACAGCCACCATATGTGTAAGAATTTTCATTTAGTTTAGAGAAAGATGTGTAGGTAACAGCCGCATTTTCATCCAAATTTCCACAAACAAACTGTACCTTGCTTTTATCTCTACACCAAATTCCCACCTAGCCAACCACAAATGGCTTTTATTCGTCATATTTTTGAAAACTGCTTTTGTATACTTTAGTACTGAAGTTGCGGCCCATTTGCTCCCAATTTAGCGTGGAACGATTTGTCTCCTTGATGCACTTCTTGCATCGTGAAAAGATAAATAAAGAAAGGAAGTGGCCTCCCCATACCTCTATGGCTGCTTGAACGCAGGGGTTCCTGTCATTTCCAATCCATTCATTTATGACTTCCAGTCATCCACGTCCAGCTGTGATACTCCCACATGTCTTGAATAGCTGGTGTAACCTCTGACCCTGTGAGATAGGCATGGCTGGAGCACAGTATGCAGAACAGCTGCTGGGAAAAGCGTCTCCATGCATCTCGCCATCACTCATCCACGTTCCTCAGAAGTTGGAATCGCTGACTAACCACCTTGACCTCCTGTGTCTGGAGAGCAAAGTTGTAAGCTTTTTAAAAAACTTTTCAATCACATACACCACGGATAACATAAATGTGGTTCGGATTTAACAGCTTCAAAAACGTTTTGCCCTGAAAGCGCGCGTGAGGACATCTTTTCGTGCCGTCTCTTAAAATACAGTGGAAGACATCGGCAGAATGACCTCGCCGTGAAACCGCAGTGAAATCCTGACTGCAGATGTGATGATTTGTCTGGTAGCTGATGGACAGAAAATGTCACTGGGAATTTGTTGCAGCCACGACGATCCTGAGCTTTCCGTTCACTTTGTTTTCAATCAACGCTCAGTTTCTTTCTATATAAGAAATATTTATTTTTGGATTCATAGTCCTAAGAAGATGAGTCCTGTGCTGTGTGTAAAATTGTGCACTTCCATGTTTACACTTGCTCATTTGCTGTTTTTATGCCACAGGCAGCATAAATGATGGATGTTGGTGTTGATGTTGCTCATTGGTTAGAAATGAAGCCTCAAGTTGAGTGTGGTGTTAACGGTGAAGGAAGCCAGGTTCCACAGCTTCCAGCCTTCTCAAATTTACTCCTTTTCATTATCATAGTGTATTATAGTAATAGTTTGTGTTGTGTCAGTAGTGAAGTGCAGCCTAGTCATACATGGTACAAGTTTCACGCTCACTAATTGACCTGATGTTCACGGGTTTGAAGATTTCCATGGTAACAGTGGTGACCTCCGCCCGTCAGAGGCTGCGTCAGTTCAGGACATAGGCTTTAATATCTTGACCTGTGGTACCTGGCTGGTTCACTCATATAGATCAGAAACCTGAAGATGAAATGCTGTAGCGACACTTCTCACCTTCAGCAGATGAAAAGGGGCCATCAATCATTCTGCAGCCTGCAGGAGGAGAAGATAGCGAAGCTAATGCTATCTAGCTATCAGCGACAAACTCTCATCAGGCACGGATTTTACTCGTGATGTGGGAATGTGCAGCGTTTATTCGGCAAGTTTTAGGCTGAATTTGCACAAACTGCAGCAGCCAGTCAACAATCGAGATCAGTTTCCGATAAGTGTGCACTACATCAACGAGTATGTTTGCACAAAGTCTATTACATATCAATTTATTAGCAGAAATATCTGAACTGACCTGAACACACTCCAAATGTTTCTTGTGACCAACAGATTTATTTATTTTTTATGATTATCAGAAGCCTTTTCATTATATTATGCTCCTGGAAGATTGCATTCTATATGTTTCATGAAACAACCGTTTTTTTCTCCATCCTGCTCAGCTGTGGAGAAGGAAATATCAGGATATGCATTATGTTAATAATGTAGCACTGACATGTTGCATGGTTTTGCAGGTTTTCCCTCTACTGTAGAGTCATTGTCATTCAGAGTCATTTTCAGTGCACTCTGCAACACTTATGTCACTTCTCAAAGCCCTAAAGTCAAACCAGATCAAAAGCACAGCACAAGCCATGTCTCAGGGATACTCATGCACTTCCTAGCAGGTTGAGCTCATGATGTCACCGGCAATATCATGCCAGATCCATAACCAGGCATCTGCATCCAATGAAACATAATCGTGGGCCTTAGTGGCTGGCGAGCCCTGATCTGGAGCCCATTAGGCATGTTTTAACCAGACAGAGGCCCATGCACACTGTACTGTGTGTGTTGCTGTTCCCTGTAGTGTGCATAGACTGGGTCATCGGTCTGGTTCTGGGTGTGGAGCAGACCGCAGCTTGTGGTTAGCATTGTTTGAAAAAAGTGGGTGGAGATGGCTAGGTGCAAACCATATGTTGGGCCAGAACTTCTTTCCATCTGTAATCTCTTCTGAAGCCGAATGGAACCAGATGGCAGATAGAGCGGGCTGATAGTGTTCAGGCGAAGTTCTTCAGATGTTTGATATTACAGATAAGTGAAAAAAGGGCTTTTTTATTCTTACTTTTTGACGATTTACAGCGTTTTTTTTTAGCGATGACTTTGCGGCGTCGTTTCCCAGTTTGTTCCCCATTGTTGAGCCACCTCAGAGAACCCACAGGCACATTACAGCCTGTGGGACTCGGAAGTTCAGAGATGCAGTTGTTTCTGTTTGTGGTTCCACTTGTGTTAACACATACAGTACGTAACTGTGTCCACTCTCTGCACGGGACTCATTTGCAAACACCTGCCTTGCGGTGACTATAGAGCACGATGCACCTGGTGTTACAAGTTGTACTGTTTTATTTGCGGTGTGCCAATTTACATTCCTTTAGTTGATTAACCCTCTTTAGTGGTTTGAACTGTTTCCCATTTAAGTACCAGAGTGACGCTGCAGCGGTGGATATTAAAATATATTTCGATTTTTACCAGTGGCCGTGGTCCAAATAGTACTGATAGTCTCAGTTGAATTAGGAATAATATTTTCATTTTGATCTTTTATGCACAGACTTTTGGAGGATTTTGAACATCAAAAATATGTTTGTGAAACGTTAAGCATTTTGGTAGTCAGATCAAACCAGACCCGAAGAATGAAGGATAAAGTTCGCTGAGAAACTGAGGGACTTTGAAGGGCTCATTCTGCAGAGACGTTACAATCAGATCCCATCTGCTTTACTCTCAATTTACAAAATAAACATCGTTTTTATTATTCTTTAATTCAGACCTCTCTTTGCAGCCCCCTGCTGGCCATCAATAAGAATGCAGACTTAAGGGGTGTATATAATCACCATCTTTTGTATACAGTTAACAAGTGAAAACAGATACAAAGAGGTTTAAGAGGTGGGCAACGTTCAAAGCATCTGTAACAATATTGAGCCAGTAAGTGTTTGTATTCCATGAGGATGTAAATGACAAGAAAATATATACTTTAATTATTATTTAAAGGAGTTTTGTAACGTGATCCTGCAGGGATTTGTCAGCCAAGTCTGGAGCTCCTTTTGGCTTTATTGAGCTTCGGCTTATTGTTTGTCTTGCAATTTTACTGCTGTGGTTCGCTCACACTGCTCTCATAGTGTTGTAAAACCCCACTGTGCACTTTCTCAGCAGCAAACGGCAGACAGGCACAGTTACAAACCGGCACGTGAACAGTGCAGCTGAGCTTTGGTCTGAAACAAAAGCAGAGAGATAAAAAGAGACAATTTCTCACCAACAAGTTTGCTACGATGGTCAAAACTGCAGGTCAGCTTTGTTCACAGCTTCTCTGCTGCCCCCTAGTGGTCAAAACAATCATCTATTAGCTGCAAGCAGATGTACATAGTTGTTGGTGTCAGTTTTCCAAAACATGTTTATGTTCTTGTTTTTGTTTTTGGCACATCTGACTCTATATGTTGTTTTCCAATATTGTACCGTTCATGTTGCTAATATCAAACCGCACTGTCTTCATCAGAGCAGCGGTTACGAGCGCAGGGCTCAGTTACAGCAGTCAGCGTGACCTAAATCTGGCGTCTCACAGCAGAGCCTGACTTTATTTGGCAACCATTTGCCCCGTGGGACACATTTAAACTATCATATCATTGCAATTCATCATTAAAACAAGTCGAGGAGGCCGATTTTAACTGCTGCAGCTGGGACATGTGTAAGTGCCTTAATATGCTTGTGCTCTGCAAAATAGATGCCAGGTGATGCAATGTTGTCTCATAGCAGTGAGACACACTCAATCTTTGTTCTTGCTGCACACTCGTTTTTTTGTCTTTAAACTTTTTCAGCCGCTTGTTTCTAAACTAGTTTTTACTCAGTGTTTCGACTGTGACTTCTGTATTTGATGGTTCGGTTACAGTGGCCATGTTTGGATGAGAGGATGGAGCACTAAAGCACACACACAAAGCCACACACTTAGTACAAAGTAACTTTATAATAATCTAGACTTTAACTCACTAAAACTCGAGGACGGACAGCCTGTTGGTCCAGTTCTGTGACTTAATTAACATGCGTGAAGCTTAGCTGACGGCTGGCGTCTGTGGCTGCTCGTGTCAATTCAATTCAAGTTTTATTCATATAGCACCAAGTCACAGCAACAAGCATCATTAAGTTGTAAGGTAAAGACCCCTACAGGTCCACCTGTGATTCAAAGCAGCCCCTGCCTCTAACAATAACCTAAAGTCTGCAACAAAGAGGATAATTGTCCTTTTTAATGCTTCATTTTAGGCCTTTTAATGCGTGTTTATGGGGATTTACTCACTTTTGGAGTTGACCTCGAGTGGCCATTTCTGAAACTGCAGTTTTTACTCCTTGAATTCATGTTTTGCCCACAAAGTTGGGATTTCTTCAACTCACCTACTAAATTGCAGATTTTTATTTTCCTTTATTTAGTGCTAATGAGAGCCTTCTGCGTGTTTTGCCTGCTGGTAACAAGCTGGTTTAAATGTCATTAAGTGAAGGTCTTTGGGTTGAGCAGAAGGTGAGACGGGCTGAAATGAAAAAGCCCTCGACGTGTTCAGAAATGTCCTGCCTTATGATGAACGTGCAGATGCTTATCTTTATTGGTTTGGCTGAACTTGACTGAAGAAGGACCTGAGGTGACAACTATGTTACGACTGAAAGAGCTTGAGCAGGTCCTACACAGAGGGAAAGGCTTTTTTCCCTTTACTCTCCTGTGGATGAACCATAACCTTTCTTTCACACTCCCATCAGCTGCTGTCCGTCAGAGCCTGTTCAACCTGCTAAGCTTTGGTTTACTTTAATGCGACTGATTTATTCTGAAGTAACTGCTTGGTTCAGTAAGTTGCCTTCAGCAGACGGTTGAAGGTTCATCAGCCCTCAGGATTTGTTTCTTGGGGACACAGACCCCCCCAGTGCCTGCCTGCATGGCACTGTGCCACTCCAGTCAAAGGGGTTTGCCCCGAGGAGCTTCAGGCTTTGTGCACGAGTGCGTGCTCCCGTCTGTTTGCGATTGCTGTTTCTCTGCAGGACACATTAGAGTTTATCCTTGTGTGAGAAACGAGCTGGTAATGAGTCCCGCAGCCGGAGCTGTGCATCACTGTGAAAACGTTAAGCCAAACTGAAGCTCAGCGCAACCAAATACTTGAAGACGGTTTGATTTGAAAGCAGAGTAAACTCATCCTGCTGCCATACTAGATTAAAAATGAGGTTTGAGATCCAAATACTTCAGGGATTCAATTACAGAGAGAAATGACTTCATAAAGTGTCTTTTTGTTTTTATGTTTGCTTTGTTTGTGCAGGATTATCTTTTATTGCCATACGACATGCAGCCAGGGGCTACTTTGCATAATGGAATAATTAAAGAAATAATCTGCATGCCTTCGTGGTTTCTTTTTTATTAGCAGTCAATATTTGCTCCATGGTAACTATTATCTCCATAAAAGACGACGGCTTCATGATGACTCTCTTTGGCCCTTCTGTTTGCAGCTCGTACCCGCAACCCATGAGAAAATGGCAGATCTGCAGACTTAAACATTACAAACAGCCTGGCTTAGATTTTACCTCCAGTAGTAGCAGCACGACAGTGTTAATGAAATTAACTGACATTTATGAGAGCTGAAAACGTTTATGCAGTTGTGCTCATAGTGAGTCCAAATGAAATGGTCTGTGAATGCGAATGATCTAAATGAGAGGACGAGTGCCTCAAAACAGGCTGCAGACACACATATAATTCATTTTGGGAAGGAATAACTCTGCTTTCTACAGTTTGGTGGCAGCTTAATGTTAAACACTCCCAAAAGTTTCTGATACGGTAAGATAGTGCTTAATAACTTTATTAGATCTGTCAAAAACTTAAGAAAAAATAAACATTCAACCACTAAAACTGTTCATTTTATTACAGTTTGGCACTTTCTAGTTTTATTATTTAAATATTCTAGTTGATGCCTGTTTTTTTTAAATGTTTATATCCACTTTATGTATTCTTTAGTATATCCCGTTTTGTTCCCAGTTCCCAGCTGCTTCGGCGTTTAGTTCTTCTCTCTATCCGTGTTAAGTTATTCACGTCTGTTTTCCTGGTTAGTTTTTCATTTCCTGTTTTATTTTCAGAATTTGCTCCTCGTGCTTTGCCGTCAGGTTTGCTTCTTCGTCTCGTCTCCTGTAATTTAGTTCACCCGTGTCTCGTTCTCCCCAGCTGTCCCTCCCTGCCCTTTGTCAGAGTGCCTGTTTCTGTTTTCCTTGTCCTTAGTGGCTCTCGGCCTTAATGTGTTAGCTTTCCTTTTCTGGAGTTAAGTTGCACCTTTGGTTTTACTGCTGCCTTTGTATTTTTCACCATTTGGGTCATATTCAGCTTCCAATCTGCAGATTCTGACATATTTAGGGCAGCTGTGGCATAAACCTTACACTGGATGGTGGCCTAATACATTTGTTAAGCACTGTTAGTTTGATGTGAATGAAGAAAACAAACAAAATCCATGGATCTCTTAGATTTAATGATACAGCGTGGCTGCTGTTCTCTGCTCATGTCTCAGCAGGTCTGTCTTTGGTCCCATGGTTACGCAGTCAGCACTTTTTTTTGGCACGTTGTGCAGGGTTGAATGAGCCCATGCACAACATGGAAACCATTTTTTTTCTGCTTTGGGACGCTGAATCATACAAACCAAATATTTTATTGTGCTGTGGCTTAGTAGAAATCATAAATTATGTAGAATTTTAGCAAATAAATGAATACATCTCATGCCTGCGAGATGCCTACACGGTTAATCATGATCTGCAAAATCCTCTGCCCTCCATTGCTGTCTTTTCCTTTCCTCGGGATCTCTTCCTCCTTCAGTTAAGTGAGCATAACCTGGCTGTCGTGACCCAGCTGTGTTCTCAACCCTGCTGATTAGGTGTGAGTGATGTAATCGACTGAGGTCTGTGCGGCAGACAGACATGAAGAGAAAACCACTGGTATCTGTCCTGCTGGCGCCCTTCCACACACACATGTCTAAGTGTTGTTGTCACTACCACGCTGCAGACCTCATGCTTGTTATACACTGAGTTTCCATCAGTGTGTGAAAGAAGTCAGACTGAGAACACATCAGCTTCATTAAACCAACACGTGTTGAGGTTGCTCAGCCTTCTCTGTACTGGTGCATCATCTACATATTAACGTGGAGACTTTGAAGCTCGTTGAAGCTGTGGAGCTGTGAGGCTGGAGGCTCTGCTTGCAGTGTAAGATAAAACGTAGTGTGTACAGTATCAGCTACATCACTGGGAAACAGAGCTGTTTTTCTTCTGTGAGTCATGGATATAAGATGGATTTACAATCACAACAATGGTGAAATTAAACCAACAAACTTAAAAGATCTGTACATTGAAATTAAATCTCAGGCTGCTGAGACAGCTCGACACTCATATAAATGTTTTCTGTGGAAATAGTGATCTATTTTCCTTGGATAAGAACCCCCCCCCCCCAATCCTCTGATGATCCACTGTCCAACACACACCCTGCTTCACTCTGTGTATTTCCACTCCAGATGAGATGTGTTTCCAGCAGACTCACTACCTGACTCACCAGCTCCCTCGACCACCCAAAAAAACCCTCCTCTGCTTTCCCCATCTCACGTAAAATGTTCTGTTCTTCCCTAGCGCCCCTCCACAGCTTTATTTTTCTAACCGCTGTGTGAGACACATGTACCTCAGAGCCTCCATCACCCCGTGTGGGTGCAGCTTCAGCTGGCAAAAAGCAAAAGGTGGCAGGAAAGAAACAACAGTGTCATTAAAGTGTAAATGAGTATGTAATCGCTAATTATTTCTCATATTCTGTCACGTTTTTGTTAACTAATAACTTCTGTTGTTTTTAAGCCTAAAGCCTTAAAATAAATCTTTCTAAATACCTGCGTTGACATGGTGAAACCGTCTCATGTTGCTTGTAGGACACCGGCAAGTTCGGTACCACAGGTGCTGTTTACGCGCCTGAGCAGAGCCCAGTTTAAGAGGCTGTCGGTGAAATCAGCTTCTCCACATGTACTTGGAGTTTGTCTGCAAAGACCCTTTCACCCCTTCATCTGTTCTGCAGCCCTCAGAGGTGCGGTCCAGGGATGTCTCGTGCACTCACATCTGTGAAAACAGCAGCTTATTTTTGCTTTTAGAATAAGAAAGTCGATCTTTGGCTTCTAAATGAGGAGTAGGAGCAGGGATTTCTCCTGGAGCATTGAATGCTTTAACGCTGATTCTAAAATCCTCTTTGGTCGTCCTGATGGTCATTATCCTGGGGGGTGGAGGTGTGTGTGTACGTCAAACAGTGGAACATATCTCTGATTAATTGCCTGGATTCCCTGCAGTCAGACTATCTCTTTCCTGCCCTCTGCCCTGATGTCATTAGCTAAACATGAGAAGCAAATGTTACGCTGCCAGAAGTGTCTCAAGCCCCAACGTCAGTGCCTGTCAGAATAATTAGGAAAGCGGAAAACAGGGTAATTGTTGGTGGAAATCGGCTTAAAGTTCGCCTGCATCTGTGAGTGCATTGCGACATCAGCGGAGACTCTGCTGTGTGCATTTCAGGCCTGTTGTTTCATCTCAATCGGCTAAATCAAAATCAACGTTTGTCATTGTTCACATCCACGGCGTGCTTGTTTTGAGGTGCAGAAATACCTTCCAAGTCTGAAGGACCGTATCCGTATCATCAGTGCCATTCACTCCAGTGAGGAATTTGACCTGGAGGTATGCTCATCGGGGGCAAGTGTTGACTGGTGTTGCTGTGTGCTTTCGTAGTTTTTGGGAAGACTTCAGGGAGGCATGTTGATCTGTTTGCTTCATAAGGAAGGAGCTGCAGTTCTGTTGTTCTGTTGATAACAGGGTCATTTGGCTCCTCACACAGCGCAGAACACCCCCACCCATACAGGAACCTGCAGATGCAATGCTCTTCCTCGCCTGCAACTGATGTTATTGGAATGTTTCATTTGCTTCACTGATGACTGGCTCCAGTGTTCTGCAGGCTCCCTTTGGAGGGATTACCAGAGGGAAAGAGCACAGGAAGCTTCTGCATCTCTCTCTGAGCGTTCGGGGTTGAGTAATTAGCGGCTGTGGATAACCACTCTGGGTAGAATGAGAAGAAGATCTCATCCCGCGGCTCACGTCTGATAAATGACAAACGCGCATTATGATGTATTTAGCCTCGAAAGCAAACAAAAACAGTGGGAATGTAATTGGTTGGAGCAGTGTGGAGTACGGGCAGGCGTAATTATATGTATCATTTCCAAGTGTTGAGATTATGATGACTTTATTATAGTGTACAAGCTTTTTAAAACAGTTGTACCTCTTAAACATCATTGCTTCCAAATATACAGCCGGGGGCTTCGTGACACCCACCCACCCCTCCCCCACCACCACACACTCGAAATTGCATATCTTCCACATGAGGAAATATTGTAGGATTTCAAGACGAGAGCCGGTATCGACTGTGTTCCCTGAGCCTCGTTAGTAGCTGTTAGATCCATTCAGTCCCTCTGTGGCCTCCACTGGGCCGTAATCCCACTTAACAAGGCCGTCTTCACACAAACCCGTGTTGCACGTAAGCCTGGGTTATCCCCTATAAAGGACAGCTCTTGAAATGTATCCCAGCATTGGATCTCTTACTCCGTGATGGACGGTCTTCGTAAAGTCAGCGGTCTCTGGCTGCACTGGCAGGAGGTATTTCCATTGCGTGTGCTGCACCTGTGAGCATTTGACAGTCTGCAGTCTAGTTATGGGTCATTGTGCTTCTAGGTGTGTTCATCACTCAAGTCCATACTGAAGAGTGAGTGATTGAGATGCTTAGGAACAGAGTCTTATGTTTCCTGCATTCACTCCAACTTTCCAGCTCTCATTTCCTACTCGTTGGCCCAGAGATCCCCCACCCAGAGGAGGTGGAAGTCTTTAATCTTCAGCCTGTTTGCGGTGCCCCTCTAACAGAGCAAAAGGCCAGTAATTGTAGCAGCGCATTAATTGAGCTATCTGTTGGTCCGTCTCAGCCCATTAGGGTAATGCGATCCCACCGCAGGACAGCGCGGCAGCTGGCTCCACTTCCCCTGATTACAGCTGCTGGAAGCGGGCCAGACCGGGAGGCTGCGGTGGTGAAAAGGGTCTGATTTAGACTGAAGAGGGGGTGTCTTATCGTGTCTGTGTGATTATCCCCACATTAATCAGCCCCCATTAACTAATAGCTGTGCTGGGAAAAAGGAATAATGCTTCAGAAAAGCCTCCAGAAATGGGTGTGAATCTGATATATTTGGCTTATTGTTTTCTTTAGCACCACTTCCGTGAATGCCTAACCTTGCCTGCTCTACGTGGCTTTGCAGGTGACAGACAGTGGGTCAGCTCTACACATTATGCTTTTCCCTCCTCTCTCCGAGCACTGGCAGCTGTGCTTGTTTGGGTCTGAAGGATCTGCACCCCACTGATCTGCTAACACAGCATGTGTGCTGTAGAGAAAGTTTGTTTTACTGGCCTCAGGTGAGGAAACATTTAGTGTTCATGTCCTGTTCAGGGACCCTCCCGGTGACCCAGCATGCTGGGAGATAACCACGCTGACAGCTATTTCACCTCCTCAGCTATCATTTTGGAGGATCAGTGTGTGGAAAATCCCCGTAAACGAGTGATAACCAAGACTTTTTTTTTTGTCTCTACATGTGATTTTGTCTTAAATTAAAAATTAAGGGGCTACCATGGCTGCTATGGTTAACGGCTATGCTAACACAGGCTTGCATAGATGGTAGCTATCTGCCGGGCCCCATTTTAATGAACTGGGCCTCTTAATGGTGCATTTTGAAGCATTTTAATGTAACAATCTGACACATTTTCTAGTTTGGTGAGTCTTACTTGGTGCTAATCACCAGGTATCTGTTTTCTGTGCATTATAGTCTATAGATGATAACTTAGCATGTCAGCATTTGGTCCAAATACGATCGGTTTCGAACCTTTAAATATAATTTGTCTATTCATCAATAGCCATTTGTTTTCAAGGTCTTTTAGTAAGTTAGCCAGTTTTCCCTGCTTTCAGACTCATCGTGTACATGACGGCAGTGAGCTGATTCACAGCTGGGCACCAGCCAGGCCTGATAATTGCTACAAGCACACAGAGTTACACAAATAAAGGAAGTGTACGGTCAATTGGCTGTGTTCTGGCCTCGTGCCACTTTCTGCTGCTGGCATATGCACCAGAGCTCTTACAATCTGTCATAAAGTGTTTGCATAAGCCCTTCATGTACTTCATGAATATTTGAGCCAAAAAATCAGGAAGATGCATCCACACTTCGGACTGTGGTGGAGTGTACCCACCCTGTGCTTAACAATTCACAAGTCCCACCCAGAGGCAATCTCATTGTGAGCGCTGGTGTTCATGTTCACACCGTAGCATTATCCCTACGGAATGGGAATGTTTGAATGTTTGAGGTTTTTCGCTCTGCAAAACAAAGAGCGTTTTCAAAGTTTTCCTTTTTTCCCGGCTTATGTAAAACGATTCTGGTTTTGAATTGCTCCATCTGTTGAAACTTTCAACAAATCTTTTTTCATTCCTCAGAGCTTTCAGCACTTGGTCACGGTTGCTGACGTCTGTAGAAATCCTGTTGAATGATTGCGTTTTTGTAGCGTCACGGAGCAATGCATGGGAGCCATATGTGTGCCTCATAAACACAAAACAATTTCCAATAAGATGGCAGATGACTGATCATGCCGCTGCCGCCGCAGAGCTTTCCTCAGATTTTAAACTCTGCACTGCGGTAAAGTCACATTTCTGGATGAGCATCAATGAAGATAAAGTTATTAACTCGTTGTTGTCCAAAGCATCCGTCGCCAGCGTTCCCTGAGCTACGTAAATCACATAATTGTAGTAGCTATTGATGTAAATACAGAATTAATGGTGTGTTTTAGTCTTTTGTCTTTATATCTCTCAAGAGGCTTTTATATTCTTTGGTATGACAATGGTGGCTCATCATGAAGGCAATCATTTATTACAGACTTTCACTTTTTCTCATCAGAAGGCAACAGAGGAGATTTATGGAAAGGCCCAGAACATGGCATGCTAACAATAAGACAGGAGACTTTACAATGGCTGCGGCAATTTAAAGAAAATCATACACAGCTGTTGTCTGTTTGTAGCTTTCACAGTTGTTTTCCTGCTGATTGGTACATTGTCATATTGTTTGTGTTTACCTGCTGAGGTTTGCCTCCTCATTTGCTCTGACTGTTGAACTTAAGCATTTCTTTTTCCTCCTTAACCCGAGTCCAACATATACAAACATTAGCTCTCTAATAGTGATGTTTCTGGCAACTAATTGACTGGATGATGAATGAGAGGCTAAAAAAAACGGACTACCTGACTAGTCTGAAGCTAAGAAAATGGTTGAAATGGAGCACAGTCTTGTGGATGGGGTTAAAGATTGTCTGTGTAAATATAGTGCGTGTATTTCAGAGCCGTTTGAATCTGATTAATCACATGCTTTAACAACCCAGCTACATTTTGAATGTTGCTGAAATGGGACTCACAGAATGTCCAGTTGCTAATGTTACCAGTGTGAACACCAATCGCCTCCTTCCGCCGCTGTGATGTCACCCCATGTTTCTTGATTCCTTAAAATCTTTGGTTTACCTGCTGCAATGCTGGGTTTTTTTTAGAAACAGAAGTGAACATGTCTCAGTGCTACTTTGTAACGCAGTAATGCAACACTAACCAATTCAGCAATCAAATTTACAGTTGCAGTTTCTTCAGTTGCCTGTATGTTTATGGACAATCCGCTGATTTCAGCCCTCTGTGCTCTTGTTCTCACAGCTAAAGGTGAGACATGGGGGAAGGCTCATGACCAGATCCTTTGTAGAACTCGCCCCTGTCTGAAAAGCAGAGGTATTTATACCTGCTCTGAATGGCCGCGCTTGATGCCAGTTGAGAAGCCTGGCTTCATAGAGGGGGTGTTGTTCGACCACCCAACAAACTCTACAATTGTCTCTTTTTGGTTCCAGGGCACACCTGCTTCTTTTCACCTGCCAGCACCGAGCCTCACCTGGAGGGCCTTAACCTTTTGACAGACTAGCAACACGCAACGACACTATATCAATAAAATGGAATTGAATTGTAAAATCTTGAAAGGGATGAATGAGATAGAAAGTTATCAGTGAATTGTGACGGCAATAACTTTAAATACAAATGGTAAGGTTTCGTGTCTTAATGCAGCACCAAGCTGAGGTCCGCACAACTTTCCAATTGGGGACATTGAATGAAAACATCTTTTCATAGGCACTTAATTTCCATTTGAATTCAAAGCACCTGCTGAGCAGCTGGACCCAGCTGCCCTGCACCAGTTTCGTCAGCCGACAATTTCCAGTTTTGCCACTGAGAATTTTAATCATAGAAATCTGAGTCTGTGTCCTGATAGGCTCAGCAGCAGAGTTGCCCAAAGACGGCGTTAACCCCAAAAGTCCTTCCTGTTCACACATTCGAAGGTCTCAAAACATCTGTTTTACGTTGGCAAGAAACAGAGCAGGCGTGATTGGCAGCAGGTCTCTCCCTCCCTCCTCTCCACCCAGACCCTGTCACGATGGCTTGATCCTTTGATTGTAGGGTTGGGGGAAGCTTTTCCTTCAGGGCACTTGTTGGCACGTGAAATGTTTCTTACTTGAATGCTCCCACACAAGTGGGCCTTAAAGACCATCGGAGCATTAGGTCAGCAAGTGTTTGCGAACATTTTCCAGATCCTGGGGCTATAAACTGCTGCTTATTTAGATATTGTAGCATCAGCAATCCCTCATAGTCCAAAATATGACAGAAGTTTGTGGATTGTGTGATTGATGTTGATGTTGTTGTTATTGTTTGGTGTGATTTGTAAATTGTTTAAAGATTATGTAATTGTGGGTCAAAAGAAAGTCTGGTTTTCCTATTAACTAAGCAGAACATGGAATTGTTGTATATTTACACAAGAATAACATTGTGACATCATCAAGTCTCGGCCGTGTCATCGAGATTATCGTGCTGTTATTTTTAAAATAATTCCAGTTTATTTTACTGTTTGGGGTAGATGACATTCAAAGTGTTTGTTTCCAAATGGAATACAGAATCGTCCTGTGGTTAATTATACCACTGAATCCTTCACGAATATATTGGCTGACTTATCATCCATTGATGGTTTACTCTGCTTCATACATGTATTTCATTGCATTGCATCCACTGTGCCTTTGCTGTCACTTCACAGCCAGATTTACTTTTATGTGGCTGAGTTTCTTCAGCTTCACTCACTCACGCAGGTCGAATAATCAAAAATGACTATTTGCTTCATGCACCCGCCTAAGCTCTTGGTGTTATCAAGCTAATTCTTTGTGACCTGCAGACTGCTCAGCCTTCAACTCAGTCATTTCTGTGGGCTCTCTAAATTCATGCAGTCGCCAGCCGAGTTGTTAGGTGCACCTCGCTGCGTTGTTGTGGGTTTGCCTTCATTCAACAAGGTGCTGGAAACATTCCTCAGAGATTCTGGTTCATATCAACATGATCTCATCACACGATTGCTGCAGATTTGTCAGCTGCACATCCGGGATGCCGATCTCACATCCCAAAGGTGCTGCATCGGATGGTCTCTGGTGACTGTGGAGGCCATCTGGGTACATTTGACTATTTGAGCTTTGTGACATGGTACAGTATGTTGTTCTGCTGGAAGCAGCCACCAGAAGATGGATGCACAAATTTACACCTTTGCATTTTAGAAATTTCCTTCCAAATTAATTTATCACCTGCCCACTGATGTTGTTATAGTTTCTCTTTTGCATGTGCCGCTGTGTGAAAAGCTTTACTGACAAACATGGATTCATTAATAAAAAAAAAAAGTAAAACTGGTGCATTTTCTTCAGCTTGAGCACTCACTTGTGAAGCATGCCCTTGCTGATGTGTGAACAGTGATCTTTGGTTCGATTTTTTCCCTGCTCACATATCCCCATGTTAGCATAATTAATCTTAGACCTACATCTGACATAATGACATCGGCATTTTGGTTCAGAGGGACCTCATTGAGCTCCCAGGTGAGAGCGTGACCAACAATGGCGCTCTTCTTTAGCACGGTGACTCAGATTCTCCAAATATGATGAAGAGCTGCGTTCATAATCCTCAGAAAGGAGCTGTTCAAGCGCAGAGTAATCACCGAGCCCACCTGTGGGCAAGTCATGACGAATGGCACTTTACCTCCTCACATGTGGTAATGTCTATCTAATGACTGGGAAAAAAGCCAGCGGGTGAAGGATAAAACCGTGTTTAGCACTGTAGGGCACCGAAAAAGGAAAGAGAAAAAGAAAAAAATGGTTAAAATATGTAACAACCCTCTGCACCGCAAGTGGTTTTCCGCTTTTTAGTACCGCCAGCAGTGAGTGGTGTGTTCGCAGCATGCTAAGGTTTTTCCTTAAGTTCCAGCAGGCTGGAGGATTTGGTTCGCCTGCCACACATGGTCGCCGCCTGGATGCATTAATCTTGAAACACTTGTGTTACGGGACCAAAAGTGTGTGGACGCTTGAGCCTTCATCTCAAGAATGTTGGACGGGGTTGAGCTCAAGGCCCTGTGCAGGCCAAATTCTTCCACACTAAACTGAAAAGACCACTTCCTTATGGGCCTGGTTTTGTATACTGTAGGTGACCTTATTTAGCAATCTAACATGTAACTTTGTTTCAACTTTAAACTTTGTTTCTTTAATTTCCCTGATGGAACCCTCCCAAAGGGATTAATAAAGTCTAATCTCATCTCATCTTAAAGCTGCAGGTGTGTGCTAGTGTTATCAAAAGAAATTAGTTATTATTAGCTGATTAGGCCTGCACAGACAGGTAAGGTACTGTATAGTACTGAGTAAAAGACTTGAGCCTAATTTCTTTATCTTGAACAATAGTTCTCCAGGCTTTGTGAAGGTCTGAAGGTTTGTTAAGTTTCAGGTTTCTGTTCTCTTTCTGCTTTTTCACTCATTTCAGTCCAGTTCTTGTAACCGACCATGTTCAGAGGATTGTTTTTTTTTCCCTTTAATATAAAAGAAAATTCATAGATTATCAGTGTGATAAACCAGTGTTCTGTCTTTACAAAACAGACAACTTGCAACAGCCTGTTGCAAAACACATCATTTGTTCCCAATTCTTTAGTTTAATCTGCTAAAACCAGTTTGACAGGCATGACATTGTATTTTTGCACCAACAAGCTGATTGCCAAAGAACTATTAGGCTCTTTGGCAGCCTAAGTGGCATATCATATCATATCCTTCAAAACACTGAAGAAAAACTGGAGAAGTGGAGGACGAAAGAAGAAATGGCAGATGATCAGTATCTGAAAGTCATGCCCTTAAGAGATGGGAAAAATTCCCCAGCAAAGACCTGAGAGATCCATCTGCTGTTGGTGTAAAGGTTGCTGTGAAGAAGACAGAAGAGATGTGAAGGAGAGACTGAAATCTGCCAAAGTAAGCAAGAACTGGGCTCAACATCAGAGGCAGCAGGTCTGATTTGGAGCGCCAATTCAGCCAGTTGTGTTGTGGTTCTTTTTGAAACTAACAACATTTTGAATGCAATAAAAGCAACATCAGATTTTGATCATAATCATGGAATACCATCAGGAAGGCATCTGATTGCTTTATTTTTCAAAATGACAACAGATTGTAACACCATCAGTCATGGAAGGACCTCCTCAGAGCCCAAACCTCAACATTACTGAAGAGGTTTGTGGTCATCTTGACAGAGAACGGCGCAAAACAGCCGACGTCCAAAGAAGGTCTTTAAATGTCCTTCAAGAAGCCTGGAGAACGATTCCTGGAGAACGATTCCTGAAGAACGATTCCTGGAGAACGATTCCTGAAGAACGATTCCTGGAGAATGATTCCTGAAGAACGATTCCTGGAGAATGCTTAAAGAAGTTTCAAAATAGCTGCCTCAGAGAGTTCAGGCTGTGTTGGAGAAGAAAGGTGATCATAACAAATACTGACTTTCAAGCTCTTTTTTTGCTTCATATACTGTTTGCAGAATTCAATAAATGGCAATAAATGCACCCATTTTCCTAGCAATAGATGAAGAACTGATGGGCAGCTCAAGACTTCTGCACAATATTGTATTTTTTTAAACTAATTGAAATATTTGTTTTTTTTTAAATCAATAAACCATATTTTATATTCTAGCTGCCAGCTGTTGTAAATGTAAGTAAGATGTAAATGCAGCAAACTGCAATAAAGCCTCACAGAAGGAAGCTTTAGCGACAGAGCCATGCAGTCCACACAGCTGATCACATCATTTTCACCCCACCCACCCATGTGTCTGCTGCTTCCTCTGCAAGCTGCTTTACAACCCGCCTCTAAATTCAAGAAACTGCACTTGGGAAAAGGTCTGAACGCTGCAGCCGCCTCCCTGCTGCTGAAACGCTGCATCATTAAAGAACGTTTGAGAATCACTGCATATTTCCTTTATTGTCTCCCTGCAGATGAAGTGAACGTCCTGCAGGAGCTTTCTCTTCGCATCTCAAACAGCAGCAATGCCTCCATGACTGCGGGTGAGAGCAGGTGTCCAGTCCTACAGGTGGGACAGTACTCCACCCTGGCCCTCCCTCTGAGACAGATCTTCACTGATGGGTACACTTTCTTCTTCAGCTCCTTTTTCTGACCCTTTATTACTAGTATCTGTCTACTGTGGAAGGTAAAAAAGGAAAACTGCAGTCCTCCTGTGTTTGCTGTTTATGTTTATAGTGTGAGATTATAATTGGCAACATGTTTCTATCTACTGGTGTTTAGTACAATCTGTGCACATGCAACTTATTAAAGAAGACTTAGCTCTGTTTTTTATACTTTGATTACCAATTATGTGGCTAAAATTGTGTGTGTGTGTGTGCATGCATATTCAGGTTTGAAGATGAGTTCAGTTTGCTGGTGCAGCTGCGAAGTCCTCAGAGAGAAGAGCGAAGTGTCTTTACGATGCTCAGCCCTGACAGTCATGTCATGCTGCAGCTGCGGATCAGCGCTCACGCCGTCATCTTCATCGGAACTCAGCAGAGACACTACGAGTGAGTCCACTTCTCAAGGTGCTTCAGCACCTCTGAAAGATGCAAGCTCATTGAAAGTCTTTTTCTAGCCTCTTGTCTAATGAAGGGCTGGGAGGGCTGCAGAGACTCACCCGCTCTGGGTTGCAGTTTGTCGGTGGGATGGAGGAAACTGGAAGAGAAGCCCCTTTTCTCTCCATCTCTCAAGCCCGGCCTGGTCTCTGAATAGATAAAGAAATTGTCTCACCTCTCCATACCATTAATTTTACTTTTGGCAACCAAATCTCAACGCTCTGTTACTTTTCCCCTCTTCCTCAGTCATTTCTCTGTGCACACACACGGCCTGAATGTCACTCAGTGCATAAGCTGTTATGTAAGTACAGCTTATGTCCAGCCAAGAATCCTAAAGAGTTGGTGGATAACGTTCAATCATAAAATCACCTCTTTTGGATGAATCGTGGAGAAAGACAGCAAAAGAAGCTGTACCCTGACATGTTCAGGTTAATTTGCCATGCTTGAGTTTGCACATCCTGTGATGTGACTGTTGTGCACATCGTATTACGAATGCCAGATTTTGATATATTGTGCAGCCCTAAAACTGACTATAAATTATTTTTGTGTCGAGTCCTGCAAAACCTCCTTGGCAGATAAAAGAAGTTATTTATAATTAATTGGGTGAAATTGCTCCAGTGACATACCCCTAAGCCAGTGCATGCTTTCTGTACCCATTACTGAAAAATTCCAGATGTTGAGGTCTCAGGTGATCGAGTGCGGCTCAAGTCCGTTCCTGCTCCACAGCAGAATTGTATGCAAATTAGTCAGTTAGACAAAGGAGAATTCTGTGGAGGGATATTTGTCTGCAGCCTGTATGTTTCTATTTGAAGACGACTGCTTTTGGCTGTGTCTTTGGAGACGTGATTTATTAGGTAACTCTTGGCAGGTTTCGCCTCTAAAGCAACCACAAAGCCCGAAGCAATACATCAGCGCGAGACAGCATACAGAAACGGGCCAAAAGATAGACATACACAGATACTGTAGTTGGCTTGTACTGTTTGCACATGAATTATTATTATTATTATGTCCATCAGGTTTGTTGATGGTTTCCACCATTAAGGTTTCGCTGCATCCAGAGCCCATGTTGACCAGGATAGAGGCTGTGAAAGTGTCAATGAAGTCACAGGGAACCAAATCTGTCAGTGCTCTCAGTGTGGGCGCACAGATGCATTACATATCAAGTTGTTTGTAGCAGATCTTCTGCGATACCATGGGATGTTGTGATAAAACCCTGCACTGACAGTCTGACGCCGGGTAACAGATTCATGGAGCACAGCCGTGAAATCGAGAAGCATGTTGTTCGCCTTGCTGAGATTCCTCCGCTAAGAACTGCAACTGTAACTGCCGCTCGATAACAAATGATGATCTTCAAACGTGCAAGTTAACACTGAGATCTCAAGATTTAGACTGCACCCAGATGTTCACACGGAGTCATCTTACTGTGATCACAGTGCCCAAACAGGTCACACCAAACCAATGATGTGCATGTCTCTCTGTCAGGTTCCCAGTCAGCGGTTTGTCTGATGGAAAGTGGCACCATGTGGCTGTTAGCGTGGCTGCCAAGCGGCTCGCGCTGTATGTGGACTGCTCGCTGCTGGAGAGCGTGGACTGGGTGTACCACGGCATGGGGATCAGCACTGATGGGCTGCTCATGGTTGGAGGCATTATTGAGAGCTTTGAGACTCCGTTTGAAGTAAGTGATGATTAAACTTTTTGATTGATCATGAAAAGAAGGGACTCCACCCCGACACCTGACATCTGTAGTTTGGACCCTGCACCATTCATTGTTTAATCTACATTTACATATTTGGATTTTAATGCTACATATGCATAACAGGATTGTTATACAACAAACAGATTTAAGCAGCTGTCTCCAGACAGAAAACCTTATGTGTAATGTCCAGTTTATTTTCTTTTACTTTGAAAAGTCATGCATGGCTGTTCATCCTTCCACACATGGCAAAAAAGAAGCACACATTCCTCCTCTTCATCTTTTCATCACAACACCAAAGAAGCTTAGAATCCATGTGTTTGCCTTTGAATTCTCTGCAACCTGCTTTAAGTGTCCCAGAGTCGACACTAATGATGACTGTGTGGACAGAGAAGGTATCTGTGCACGTGCTTGCATATTTGCTACAGCGGATATGATTCATGTTTAGTTTTTGGATGCAGTTTAGTCTGTTTCATGCATCTGGTGATGAAGATTAAAATCTAGTCACTGAGAGGAAGCTCACTCGAGTTGTATAATCTGGTAACCAAACCAAATCTGCAGATGTTGTCATCATCTTTTCTGCTTTCTGTGTACATTTGCATTTTACTCTGTATGCGCTGTTCTTTTTACGCTCCTCAAGCTAATTTTCTGTTTTATTTTGAAGGTTACTCACTCTGCGTTTTTACTTCCTTCCTTTGCTCTTTTTTCCCTCTGTTTCATTACCTTGACTGTGCTAACCTGTGTCTTATTATCCTTCACCCTGGTGTTGATTTCGGCTGTGTCATTCTCTCAGTCTTCGGTCTTCCGTGCACCTCGATTAGTTTGCACCTCTCTTAGGTATTTTCACTTACCTGCTGCTCCTCTTCTAAGAACTGTGTTATCAAATGTGACATTCATGGTACTAAAGTTTTATCTCAGGATCTCCAGGGCAAAAATGGCCTTTTTAATGGCCCGCAATGCACTGTGCAAATGTTAGCTGTTATAACAAGCTCTGTGGCTGTAGCTCGGGGATCAGAGCAGCATCTGGATCTGGATTTTCCATCCATGTATCCCATGGTGACAGGTTTTTACTGAGCCCTGAGGTGTTGACACTCTTATCTCAGAACAATCTTCTGTGTTGGGCAGTGAAACCGTATATAACTGAACTCTGCTCTTATATGTAACTGACTGCCACCCGTGACAGCGCGGCTGGAGGAAATACACAGAACAAAGTGTGCTATGGCTAATGTGCTATTTCATCCTGGATTAAGTTCTCTTGACAAAATTATTTTAAAGAGAGGCAGAATGTGTGTATTGTTGAAACGGGGATTTCTAAGTGCTGTAACCTGTAAACAAACAACATGATCTGTGATTTGCTGAATGCTAAAGCATGCGCTCCTAAAGTGGATTTGATAATTCGACTCAGCTGCTTCAGTAACGTACATGCTGCATGTTTTGGGGAACACTGTACGGCTCCAGGACTTGCAGATGTATTTGGTTTGGAAGAAAAGTCTGTTGTATATTTCAATCACCAATTACATTAATAGAAATATTTGTCCTTCATGAGAATATACTGCAGATGTATGTGTTTAGCAGACATGTGTTGTTTGATCCCCTGTCTGTTTCAAGGTCATTATGGGATTTTTCTAACAGAGGTGCTTGAGGTTTGATTCAACTCCAGAAGACATGAAACATCTCTAAAAATATGTCTTTATATTCAGTAACGCAGGTCTGTATCGAATAAAAGGACATTTCTCAGATGGAGTTTCCTTACAGACAGCGCGCCTCACTTTTCTTCCGGTTTCAAGCAGCTGAGATCAAATATCTTGTTAAAATATTTAAATTACTTTTTCCTCACAGGACCTGGATGCTTTTATTTGGCTAAAAAGTGAGAAATTTGCATACACAATTACATTTCTGCGGAAATAGTAATCAAACGTTCATGTATGGTTTCACTTAGTTTGGGTGCAGTAGGTCATGGGTGTCTGTCTTCTAAACAAAGAGTCTGTGCCAGGCTACACACACACACACACACACACACACACACACACACACACACACGCTCTCACGTACCATCACATTCTTATTAACATAACCTGAGGACAGGGGTTTACTCATGATTTGTTTTTCCTGTTTGGCCTGTTAGAGATTCATTGGAAAAGGGACCCTGGGAACTGCAGGGAAATGCATGACCTGCAGTAAACCCTCTGTGCACGAGTGTGTGTGTGTGTGTGTGTGTGTGTGTGTGTGTGTCAGTGCTTGCCCCTTTCATTCCTCCTGTACATGCAAAAAGTTCACAGCAAAACACAGCTGTCATTTTCTTAACATTCAATGTTGGCATCGCAGTAAAGTCATGTGTCACACATTACTAGTTACTTTACTACTTTATTACATCACAGAGAAACTAATTTGTTACACAAACCTTCACATGTGTGGGTAAAGAAGTCTGCCCATTGTGCAGATAGATGAAGAACCTTTTATAATGTAAAGTAACAACATAGTTGCAGCTCTTACACCCAACACTGCTCATGCTCTGCATGTTTAAATGCACAGAGTCCAGAGGCCCACTGATCCTGCAGGAGCCTTACCTTAATGAATACACATCCCTAACTTTCTGTGTATGTAGGTTTTGCTTTTAATGTGCTGACTTCCAAGTGACAACTTGCACTCCAAGAGCTATAAAATGCAGCCATCACATTCATCTGGCTACATTTCGCTGCAAAGCAAGTTGTTGCCACATGCTCAAATGTAGCAATATTTATGCAACACAAGGCTGAGTAATTGAAATTGCAGTTGTGTAGAGCCTTTTGAAAATTTTAAAGCAAGACATGAATAATTCATTAAAAATAAAGTTTTTTATGGTGGCGTGTGCCCTCGAGTCTGGTGGTTTGGCAGCAGACGCTTCTGCATCGCTCGCTGGATAGCAGCAGGGTGAGTATGTGTTGGCCTCTCCACAGTTAGACGGCGCTGGTGATGTTCTGGGCACTTTCGGTGCCTTCTGGTATTTGGTCATGGACATCCCATACCAGTTTGTAATGTTTCCAGGCAGGATCTTAAATAACATTCTTATGTAGAAGCAGCTTGGCATCGAGGTTTCGCCTCCTCGGGTTTCCTTAAAAGCTTTTTTCACCAGATGTAACAGAAGATATCTGGAAACATACGCCCGCTGGACGCAGCCCAGTTTTACTTTATCTAGATATTTTTTGAAATTTAATAGTAAAATATTCCGATGCATTTTTTTTTTCAAATTTTGCAACTTAATATCGCCACAATTTGATTATAGGTAAATGAAGTTATCATAAGGAACATTTATAAAAATACATGTCACGCTCTCCAAAGAGACATTTCACATCACAGCGTGTTCGATCACGCTGCTCACCGTGCGCTTCATTCCTCCCTGTGCAGGGTCACCTTCGACAGCTGGCCTTCCTGATGGGAGATCCCGATGCTGCCCAGCAACACTGCAGCCACCACCCACCCCGCTGCAGCAGCACCACCCCCAACAAGCCTCCCCGCTCGCCTCGCACCAACAATGCGCTGCAGGTGAGGAAAGATGAACCCAAAAAAAAAAAAGAAACTAAGTCAGGAAAACTTTCTTTGACTTGTATACACAGCAGCCCTCTAACACGTCACTGAGGTGTTTAAGGTGAAGCCATCCGTGTCTTTTGAAGCCCACAATGCACTCCTGCAGTTCAGTCATATACTATAATATAAGCATTATAAAAGATTACCAGAGGATTTCAAATAAAAACTGCACTGACTCCTGTGGTTTTGATCCAGTCTGCTGGATTTAACAGCTCTCGGGTGTTTGGTTGTTCATCAGTGTAAGCTTGAGCAGCCTCTGCTTGTGGTTTTGGAATTTAGAAATTGTCGCCTCTGTTTCCACAGAATATATTGCTGTCCTCAAATGACCTGGAGGACCTGATGGGGGATCCAAAGGATGAGTCCTTATTGAGCTTTGGCCGGACTGTAAGTAGGATCATTAGGTTCTTCAGTGTTAATTATTAACCAGAGCAGTCCAGCAGCTACCTGATTTCACAGCTGTGGTCCGAAGCTGTGGTGAGAGGGCGTGGGCAGCTTATAACCAAGTGCGGAGATGCTGCCAGCTGCAGTTGTATATACCAAACACTGGTCTGGTTTCAGTGGATTTTTCCCCCCTTTAGTTTCTGTGTCTGTGAAACCACCAGTCCAGTGCCTGCCATTAATTAGGCCTGGTACTGTATATTGAGCCTCAGGCGTCAGAGGCCCTGTCCAGCAGCCCCACCTTCTGTCTCCGGCTGACTGCTTCACTTTGCACGTGTGGATGTGCACACTGCATATGTGTGTCTTTGCTGTGGCCTGCAAAAGGCTTCATCTCTTCACTGAGGCTAAAAGTCTGATTTGATAAATTGCAGCGGCGGCTGATTTCTTTTGATCTTTGCCAAATGCAATTTGGGAACGGATTAGTGGTTTTATTTTGAATATCTGAAAAAGTGTAATAATCAGCACAGCTGCTTCCCATGCTGTGTGTGTGTGTAATCAGCAGCTCATCAGAGTATTGTTTTCTGACCGTATTAAACTGAAACCATCAGCTTTCGTGCAGAAGAACGTCAGGAGTGGTGAGCCGGGTGGAACCCCACAACCCGAACCCCCATCCATCTTCTACGGGGTGAATCTCTTGCTAAGAGCGTGACAGAATAGCCACTGATCAGAGGCAGAGTAGCAATTTGAAGTTCAAAATTCAAACAGATTATCGCCCATAATTAAAGAAGCGACCTGATTAGTACCAGCAAATTTGCTTTTGGACGAGCTGATGGATTTGTGGTGTGCCGTGAGGTTTTTTCTGTATATATAAACAGATTTTTCCACATTGTTCTTTTCTTTCTGCTCAAACTGCATGTAAAATATTGATGTGGCCACCAAGAGATCACCCACATCTTTGTGGATTTGTATTTTATGAAGCTTTGAGGTGTTTTTATGAAAGCCATCCTGCACATGACAAATGAGGTGAGGATCGGAGTAAAAACCTGAGGACACCACACGCTCACAGGCTAACAGTTTGTGATTGACAAGTCATCAGGCAGTGAGCAGATGTAACGTTTTGGTCACAGACATCATGTTTTTGGCCATGCAGTGATAAAAAGGCGATTAGATATGAATATGTAGCGTTAACATCACATTGATGGAGATGTATAGCTTTGTCAAATGGAACCATCTTCCTCTCCGTATCAGCTGATACATTTGTTTCTACTTCAGATCTCAGTGTTTGAAATCACGTCAGTGATGATGAATGTTTTAATCTCATGATCACATCCAACATGAGCCTGAGGGTGCCAACACGTGTATATGCTTTTGTTATGGTTAAACACTATTATTCACTCTCGTGGCCCGAGCGCAATATCGTTTTTGAAATGCACACACTGGCACTCGCGGGGTGTTTCTGGGCTCACCATATGTCTGAA
Source organism: Apistogramma diplotaenia (assembly GCA_015052665.1). Classification (NCBI taxonomy): domain Eukaryota; kingdom Metazoa; phylum Chordata; class Actinopteri; order Cichliformes; family Cichlidae; genus Apistogramma; species Apistogramma diplotaenia. The sequence goes on along the minus strand of VOQJ01016193.1, from coordinate 81,763 downwards.
ACATGGAAACAAAGGGGGCTGCATGTGTTCTGAAACAAAGGGAAAACAAAGCTGGTTTGAATTTACTTTTTTTTTTGTGTATACAGAAAATATCTTAAATAATCAGCGAGGGGCTGTTTCTGTTCAAAATCCGCAGTAGTGTACAGGCAGAGAAGCTACTACGACCTTGAAATAAAATAAATAAATGAATGAAGACGAGAAGCAGGCCGCGCCGTGCCGCCGGAGCCCCACCGGGCACGGAGTTTCTGCATCAGGATGGCATTGGGATTCCTTGTTGATGATGCACATGGCCGAGACCTCTCCTGCTGTTTTGTGTTGTCTGGGCTTCTTTGTAGGAACATGCTGCCCCAGATCTTAATAGTCACTGAAACCTTCTTCACATGGCTGCATCGCTCTTTTCACGTAATTATCTCTCGCTGTCTCTGCTCATCTGTTTCTGTTTTCTCTTTGAGTCCGTTGACACTTTTCCATGTCCCCGTCTACGTCTATCTGTTTAAGTTTTTGTATCTCTTGTGAATACACATGAATAAGAATATGACTATTTTTCTGCTGCTCGTCTCTCGTTACATCCATACAAACCCGAACTGTGGCGGTGCAGTTTTCTCTTGATCTCCATAATCTTTTCTTTTTTCAAATTAAGCAAATTGAACTTTTTTAAAAAAAGACCTCTTTCTCTTTTGCTGAGCTGTCATCCTTGATCCTTGGCGGGCCTCCTTGTTGGGGTTTCCTGATTTGATGAATGTCCCTTCTGGGCCTGTTTGACTCTATAGAGACATGGCTCTCAACCAGTTAATGTACCGCTCCTCAAAGATGTAAACACCGCTGGAGGTCAGGACTACGAACCCGAGTGTGTGCTGACATAATTAGCATATCGCAGATTAGTTACTTTGTTTCACAAATTCTCTTTGTCGTTTACAGCTTCTCAGATTGTGAGCACATGTTGTTTTATAATCGCTTATATTGGACTTTTGGTCAAACAAGACATTTAATGATGAGTCATCAAAATGCACCGAGGCTTGTTTTATATTACTGGCTAAACTAGTTGCCATCAAATTCAAAATTCCACTTTATCGCCAATAGAAATGTGACACATGACATAATTAGCTGATCCTGCTGCTGTGTAGCCTGGCTTGTGAGTCAGCTAGTTGCTGAACATGGATGAGTATTTCAGTCCACAATTATCTAAAAGTTGCTGCATCAGTTTTAGGATTATGAACCGCAGGGCGAAACAGCAGATTATGCATTCATGAGATGCTCCTTTAATATTTATGGATGTTATTGCTGCTGTATCATGTGAGCGAGTATAAACTCTGCACTGTGCGGACACAAAGCTTAGAAATGAGCCTCAACGATCATCGAATGCATTCCTGCCATATCACATTATTGCCAAAGTCAACACCTTCTCGTGCCAGAATACTTCACATTCCTTAATATGCCACACTTACAGTACAGTAAATCATAAATTTTCTCTGTTCTGTGTGGTCACTGCCATTGTGTTGTAGGTGTAATTGACCATATTTGGACAAGATAATGACATGTTAAGACAACTTTGTGGTAAATACATCAGTGTGTCACATGCCAGCTATGATGTCACCACAGCCCCATTAATATTTCTACTGGTGCTTGAGGTGCCCTCAGCTTATTGCAGTCTTCTCCTCAGCGATAGATGTTACCACTCAGAAAAAATCCCTTAATCAGTATTGATTTTCTCTGTAATTATTGTAGGGTCTTTACCTTACAGTAAGAAGCACCTTGAGGCGACTGTTTGTTGTGATTTGGTGCTGAATAAATGTACTGCAGCTCCCACTCTGTGATCTCAGAATCTCTGAGCTCCTGCACTCATATATCATTCAATGTCTTCATGCTAGCCGTGTTGGCTGTGCATCAGGATGCAAAAACTGAAAAATACACACAAGTCAAACTGCGCTAGAAGTTGTGACTTTGCTTTTCATGAAAAGTAAAATTATGGAGCACTAGCAGTAGGAGCTTGGTTAGAAAGTCCAATTTGCAGACACAGTGCATCACATAGACACAGATACGGCACCAAGTTGGTAAGTAACCTCACCAACTTTTAAAATTTGAGTCAGCCTCAAGTGGCCATTTGAGGAACTGCAGTTTGTTTTTAGCACTAAAATCTTTATTTTTGATTCCCCCGAGGTTTACAGAAATAGTGTTCACATGTATCATTGCTCGTTTTCACTCTTGTGTTCAGTTTTCACTCCATTAGCATTTATTTTGAACCGTATTTCCATAAGGTCAATAAAATCCCTTAAATGTTTTACAAAACACTTTGAGATCTGCACTGCAGTGCAAACACACCAGAACAGAAAGAGGACGGCATGACACAAAACTGTTTCCCTCAAAACAGCATAATAAAATAAGATTAAGATTCAAACATTCCCCAACAATTCATCTGGTGGGATTGATTTTGGAACTTAAAGCATGCTTTTCTCTTCTTCTTCTGTTGATGCATCAAAGGCTCAGCAAAGGGTATGCAACATTTGCTATTTGCAAATATTTGCTAATTAAAGATTGAGGGTGAAGCAGCATGCTTTATGTATCCGAATGACAAGAGGATAGTTCTGCACACTGTCAAGCTTTTCTGTCGTGCACGTCAGCATACATTCAGCAATCATTTCTCATACGCGTGGAAAGGTTTAGAACTGTTCCCAATCTAAAATAATTACAGACAAGTCAAACCATGAAGTGCAAAAGGAAGCAGAGATGCTTGAATAAAGGTGAATGAGGAGATGGAAACAGAGGGGAGGAAGAAATGTTGCCGTAGCTGCAGCTAAACAGCGCAGAACCATTTTCTCCACATGAGAAGTCCCAACATGCTCATACTAATAATTTTCTTCTCCACATCTGTAATTTCGAACGCGACATCCAGGCTGTGAAGATAAATGGTTACATGCTACTAGGTGACGAAAAGTCCTACGAGCGCCACATCAGCAGATTTGCTTCCGCGAGCGCAGAAATACCTGCGATCCAAGTTCCAGCTGCTGGAGTTCAATAAAAATGACGTTCTCAGTGCAGACCGAAGAGCCCTCTGGAAGCCATTATGTGGCGAGGAAGAAGACGATGTGTTGGGAAATAGTTTAAAATTAAAAAGAGATCACTGATCCCCCCCCCGACTCTGCACATCTGCCCTGCAGTTCGAAAGCACCCACAGAGGTTCTGTTCACCCCGAGACAACCTCCCTCTGCTGTTTATGCTAGACCACTTCGCCTTTTGGTCCTAATAGACATGAAGCAATGCTTCCGGTGACACTGAGGTGCCCCGCTGTTTCTGACTTTCATGCAGAGAGGGGGTCTTCCTCCGTGCGTCGACACGACTGTGTAAATCAAGTCAACCTCAGAGAATCCTTTGAGAATCCCCTCAAACGTTCTCTTAGCTGTGGTTATTTCACTGAATCTGGGAACTGTGGCTTCCCCTCCTCTAATTCCCCCAGAGATTTTTTTTCCTTTCCATTGTACACGCTCCTTCCAACCATGTGTGAAAGCAGTGGGGATTTCCTCACATCTTCCTCATCCCTGTTTTCCTTCATCCCGCTCTGCTCGGTTGGAACGAACAGTCGCTGCCTTCATTCGAGCAGATTTTCAGTTGCCCGTGATGTTGCGGTTGGAGTTCAGTGCCAATAGCTGCTGCAATCCGATGTTCACTCACAACCTCAGATTTGATTAGCTGGATGTTGTGGATTGAATATGTGCAGGACAGCTGATGCCTGCTCTGACATTTTTTTGTGCAGTTGTCATCTTTCCTCAGCAATCACCCAGGCCACCCTGAGAGCCAATTGGCTGAGCCAGTCTCTTCATGTGCCAGATTAGACGCATTATTTATGCAACCTGTGTGTTTGGGTGCTGAGCGTGCACCCAGTACTGTAGGTGTGTGGGTGTGTCCTTTTGGGAGCTGGATCAGCCTTCCGTGCAGAGGTTTTGCCTGTGGGTACAAGCTGAGCTGAGCTCAAGCGCAGACAGACCTGCAGTGTCTCTTGCAGTCATGCGCTACCATGTTGGATGGTGCTTGGTGCTGGGATGCCTGTTGCTGGATTTACTGGGGTTGCGTGTGCAAGGTCAAAGGCGACGGGATGGAAAGGTACTCCCTGCTAAATTTTAACTTTCGCTTTGGAGTCTTCTGCTCTGATGCAAAGTATGATGTCACACTCTGGACAAGCATGAACTGCACCCAGTGTAGATGCACTGTGCCTGCTTGAAGGTTCTCCTGCTGATTTAAGGTGTCTGTGGCTAACTGCTCTGTGGAGCGAGGAAACTGCTTGCAGAGCACTTTTATTCTGCAGGAAACGTTTAGGTGTTTCTCTTCGTCTCCACGGTGCTTGGTGATCTTATCGTGCATTCCCAGACCAAACCGAGACCACCCCTGTTGAGAATTGGTGGATGTTTTGATCCCGGCTAACGGTGCCTTTTCTAACATGGGTGGTCCTGCTGGTTCTAAAATCCCCGAACACAAGGGTGTTAATGCCACCGCTGACCCGCTGAGCTGCAGCAGAGTCACACAGGAATCCTGATAAACACACATCACTAGAAGACATTAAAATACACACACACACACACACGAGTATTAATGTGCATGCTTACAGTGGTTGCCTTGACACCTGACCACTATCATCACAGTTTTCTCCAGCCATGCTGCCCATTGCTGCTTGAAAAACCAAGCCGGTTTGAGAGCACCTGCATACCTGTGTCTGGGTGAGATTTACAGACCTTGCCATTCGATTATCCCTTTGTAGGAGCAAGTCCTCATTGTCTGTGTGTGCATGTGTGTGTGTGTGTGTGTGTGTGTAGATGATGATTCTCTAGCCTGCAGCACTCTTGTCAGGCTGTTTGGCCCCCATAGATTTCTTATTACTGTCAGCTCCGTACGCCTCCTGAGTCTTGAGCCTTTTGCGAATGGCCATTAATCTAGTTCAGGTATGCCCCGTCAACACCTGCCATAAATTTTATTTACTGTGTTTGTTCAGACTGATACGATAAGTTAAATCATGATCTTTTTTTATCAGTGGATGAAAAATGCTTCCTCTTTGTTTTAATGGAACTCATACAATTGTACAAGCCAATCCAACAGCATTACTAGGCACTGTTGTAACTGAGATGATAAAAAGACAATATGATGGATTAGGAAGATTCAAGTCCCTGCATGTTGCACCAGTAGTTGCCTCGAAGGCTGGAAAAGCACCCTGAAAAACAAGCACAGTTGTTCCCTTAATACTTGTATGTATTAGCTAAGCATTTGTATATATGAAAATGTTTAAGGCAATAAATTTACCCATTTATTGTCTGGCAGATAGAATTGTTCTTATGTCATTTGGCACGTTTTGTCAATAAGTTGGTTCATCAAATAAATACTAATGCCGGCGACGCGCCTGCTGCAAACTGTCTGGATCTTACAAAGCTCACATATATGATAAAAGCTTTGTTCTCATCAGACCATCACAAACCAGTTTTTTAAATCTCTCGCCATCAGTGACGCTTCCCTGCAGCCACGTGCGGTCAGATGACACCTCGCTGTGCCTTTTGCCTGGTTTTCACTGTTTGCAATGCAAGACTCTGACAGGCAGCCTAGACAGGCTTATTTAGATTAAAGAAGATCAACTATTTTGTTAAACTTTCCAACTTTATTCCAAATATTTTTCTATTATTAGACCAAAAACAGCAGAAACAGTATGGGTGAAAATAATAAAAATAAAATCACGAGTTTCCTCCAGCTTTCAATATCCTGAGAGAAACAAGTCACGGACAATGAAAGCTTTGAATTCAAGTGCAGAAACAAAAGCAACAGCTTCCATCTGACTGAAGCATTAGCGAAGCTTTATGGAAGCCTGTACAATTACTCTGTTTATCAGCCTGCAGCCAACCATACTGACATAAGCCCCGACTGACATTCCTTCACTTAAAGTCAGGCCAAGACCTTACACACTCACACTGTGCCACTGCAGCACTGTTCCTCCGACTGGTTAGGATAACACACACACACACACACACACACACACACACACACACACTAAAAACACAGTGTGCTTGCTTGAGCCTGCTACTACAGAACCTTTAGAGATACCGGGTGTAAACATGGTCTTGGCTCATGATTTAAAGGCTTACAGAGTTACTCGCTCGGATTATTAGAGTTTTCTTTGACAGGATAACTGCGCAGACACATGCGATGCAGCGTCTGCTCTCTAGATCGTCTTTAAAGCCCTGTTTAAAAGATGACTCACGGAGGCCTTCGTGCGGTGCTTGATGTCACATTTGAAAGAGTTTGAGCCTTAATTTAAGCTGCTTTTTCATATTGAACATGATGCTGATGATGATACTGTAGCACCGTTCAATTACAGTTGATAAACAAGCCATTGGCTGCTTTCGATGTGCATGTTGATGACAGAACAGGTCATAATGCCACCGAGGTTCCCCTGAGCTCAGACTGCAACTGTGTGGAGAGCTTTGCTCTGTAAATATAATAAAGACCATATTGATCTTTTTGTGGCATCATTTGGTGAGATCCAATGTTAAACCATAAACAGTGTGACTGCAACATATATCATGATCTATTTTGTTATTGTCAAAGCATTCCTTTGAATTAGCCAAACCGACTGTGTTTCAGTCTATCAACGCTGACTTCGTTACCCTGTTTGTGACACTCAGAGTTCAAAGGTTTCCTCCGAAGGCATAAATCTTCAATAAACCGGCCACAAAAATATCATTTGAGTTTAATAAAAACAGCTGTGCCCTTTGGTTTTTAGCAAAAGCTGCTTCAACAGGAGGAAGCGGTGCCTTTGTTGGTCACATGATGAATTCTGGCCCAATGTTCTTTTCAAGGGTTGTTTCGTTTCAATGAGGGCATTCATTTATGCACAGCTCTCTTCAGGTCCCGCTACAGTTTTCAATCAGGTGGTGGTCTGGACTTTGCTGTGCCACTGCAGCCCTTTGGCTGGGAAAGAAAGGAGCCATTCTGTTCTAAATTTGCTGGTGTGTTTGGGATCATTGCCTCGTTGCATAACTCGGTTTGGGCCGAGCGTTTAGCTGTCACACAGATCACGTTTGACTCCGGAGTACTTTGGTATACGGAGGAGTTCACGGTGGACTCAGTGACTGCAAGGTGCCCAGATCCTGTGGCTGCAAGACAAGGGGTGATGACAGTAATCAGCACCCCTCGTTATCATGTGGTTCTCCTGGCAACAGTAAGCCATACTTGATCAGTCTTTTTCTAATCATACTGAGGTCTGCAGATCCTGAGATGTAGCTCTCTGCTTTCACAGAGATGCTCTCACCCGCTGATGATCCAGTGCATTTGATTGAAAACATCTTAGAAACAGGATTGTATGTATGTGCTTGATACGACATCATATCTCTTATTTGTCTGGGAAGTTTACTTCTGAAGGCTTGAGCGGAGCATCTTGGCTCTGCCTTTTTTCAAGACCAGTGAGTGCAGAGTGGATCTGAAACTGAAGACGCTGCACTTGTCAGTCGCGATGCAGCCGTGCTGTAAAACATGCCCTGCTTTATAGTTTGTTTTACTCTAAAGGGGACCATGATTTATAAAATAAATGTCATTTTGTATTAAATTTGATTGCAAACGAGGGATTGAGATAATAAAAACAATCAGGAAAACATTCACTGAAGTAATAAATTACGTGAGAAGCAGGATCATTTCTCACAGACTTCTCTGACTTTAAACTTTCTCAGCTAAATTAGTTGCCCCCTGCTGGCCATTAGAAAGAATACAATTTTCAGCCCTGGAGGCTGTCTCTGACATCCAGTCTGTAATATGAATATTCATTTTAGAGAAAGAAAATGGTGCTTATCTGTTTATTTTTTGTTGTTTTGCTTGTTTGTTTTCAGACAATAAACATAGACTGGTTTATTGTTTTGTTTTGTTTATTTATTTGTTGTTGTTAACGCATCGGCATAGCATCAGCAGCATAAGTCGAGCCTTAAACTGACCTGCACCATGTCACAGAGAATGTAGCAGAGTGGAATGTGAAAAAATAATACAACATATAATATTGCATGTGGATATTCTCTGAATGTGCTTTTCTTTGCTAAAAGGGTTGTAGTCGTTGGCAACTGTCAGCACCAGGCTGACTGGCCAGTGTATAATGATATTCCAGCTAAGTATGAGCTGCGCTGGCTCACAGGATATCTCTCTGACTGGAAGGGAGATAAGCTGAGGGGACGTGTTGACCAGAGGAGATCCAGTGTCAGGTTATCAGCTGGGCCTGTTTGACTGAAGGTGGCCTGGGATCAGAGAGAAGGAGAGAAAGGCCCTTTGTTTCCATCGGGGGCACTGGCTTTGCCTCTTGCCTGTCTCAGACCTCTGCTGGCCTTTCCGATCGGTCGCATCGCACAAAAGCGATTGTTGGCTTGTTGTTTCAGATGAATGAAAGCCAGGCTCCACAAATCTGATGTTTCTGGGTGTTTGCTCGTGTCATTGGCCATGCTTAATTGATTTCTGCCTTGACAAATGACTGTAACCAACCGAGAAATCCCCTCTCTAATAATCATGCGTACTCATGCAGTCTTCCTGCTACATTTGTTTTCCTAATAGTTAATTCTGTTTACGTCCCAGGAAATTTAATTTAGCTCTCAGATATTGATGGAAAGGTCAAAATGTACACTAATGTACCAAAAAGATACTAAAATTGTTGCTACAAAATACCAAATGCCTTTACCTATTAAAATGACATTGATTTGGCCTGATTTGTTAAAATGAGATGTCAGATGGCAGCATGTTTGTACCAGGACAAACTGATACCACAGATACATCTACTAAAGATCTACGAGGAGTTTGAATCTTGGCAACCTTGATCTCAAGGTCAAGGTCAAGGTTAAGAGATTTTAAAATTTAATTTTTTAGACTGATAAGTATTTGTGGCTGCTGCAACAGATGTGGCTCTTTAAATGATTATGAAGGTACTTCCAGGACATTCGTGCCACCTGAGCTGCGACAATATTTTACCGTTCAGCTGAGATCTTTGATGCTTTTGGAGTTTCAAAAGACAAGAAAGGAGGAAAGTCACAGAACAGTATACGTGCTGTATCGCACCTGAAGAGTGCTTTTTTATCCAGACCATGCAAACCCCTGCCTCTCTGTGCTCTTCCTGTCCTTCTGCTCTCCATATGCCTCTTAGCTGCGCTTTTGTGCTCTCCATTTCAGCCCATTAGGGTCATCAAACAAAATTTATGGTCCTGTGGCCCCGTTCCCCTGAAAGGCCTCTCTCACTATTCTCCGTCCCCTCAGGCCCAACATTTTGCTCCGTTTTGTCGAGTGTGTGCGTTTGCGTGCGTGTGTGTGTGTGTTCACATTTTGACAGCTGGCAAAACTGATTTACAGTGCGAACGATTACAGAATACAGAGCTGTCGATTAAAGCTCTAAACTGTATAAACTGTAGCGGGGAGGAGTGAAACAAAGCTCGACACAGAGGGAGTCTGTAACCCCGCGGAAGAGTCTGCGCTCGAGTAAAAGTCTGCAAAGACAGCTGGTGGAAATAAAAAGGCACGACTCAGTCATGTCAAGATTGATGTTCAACCTGCGGATGAAGATCCAAGCAGAGATAAGCGTGCTTTAACTCGGGTGTCAGCTGGAGGATAACAGCAGCGCAGGGTTGTAGGTAATGCAGTGGCGTCAGTACAGATCCTTGTTGTCATTATTACAGAGGCTTTGGGGACGGTTACGTGCTGGAAGCAGAAGTTTAGGAGAAGTTCTCACTCGTTTGCATTCGATGGGGAGCTCAGTGAGAACCGCTGAAATGTTAATTAGAGACAACATATTTAAGTGTTTTGAAAAGAAATGCCATTATCAGTTGTGGTGCGCATTTTTATTTGCCAGATGTGTTAAAAGTAACTGTCGTGAAAGGAAGAGAATCTGACTGACTTGAAGGCAGATAAAATTAACTGATGTCAGATGTCTGTAAAGTTTTTTTTTGTGTCTGCGGAGGCCTGCTGTAGGGGAAACCGTTTAAACCATCCCAACACCAACGCGTCTGTATTATTATTTATTTCTTATTTTCATTCATTCACGATTTTTTTTTTTCAGTTTTGATTTGAAGATAATTACATGGTAAGTTCTGCTATTGTCCAGTTGTCATGACAGTGGTCTGCACAGTCAGTGTAGTAGTAAGAAATCTTCCAGCTGCACCGAGCTGGTGTTTATCTCAGTGTTTTTAAAGCCCCTTCGACAGCCCACCACAATAATACAGAGCCAGACAATAGAAAATTCATACAACTATTAACATCAAGCGGCGACACAAACCAGAAAACCGCTGCTGTGATGTCTGAGAGATGGAATTTAAGCCCTAATTCTTGTTTTCTTCTTCAGCAGAACGCATTCCTACGACAAGGAAGTTCACGAGGGGACGGGACGGTCCCTTCCAGACCCAGTCGGAAAGGTTCAGTAGGTCGTGGGGGTGTTCTTTTGGTGGATGAGGACACTGACTTGTTGGATACAGTCTTCCAAAATGGCAGACAAGTGACCCCCCAGTGGAAACCTTCCAGAAGTGGACCTAAGGGAAGTCAGAAAGGGAAACCTGAGCCGTCATCTAAAAGTTTGGAGGAGAACATTACCACAGAGAAGAAGAAAGATTCTAGCGGGAGGACGTCATCGCTGTTTCCCGGAAAACCTTCAGATGATATAATTGACTTGGACATCGGAGGTTCCCATAAGAAGCCCTCACTGGGTTTCCCCGCACCTCCTAAGATCCCGTCAGATCCGAGAGCCTCCACAGACTCCAGCAGAGAGACGGGGACTGTTTCACCTTCACCTGACGTCAAAGGGAGCCCCCTGACCACGCAGAGCTCCATCCAGTTTGATCGTAGAGGTGAGCACAGAGATGGACTAACAGAAAAAGGCCGCCCTGCAACTGTAGCCATCGGATCTACAGATGGAAACCTGGTGCTGGGCTCAGATGGCAGAACGTACCGGCTTCAGCGAGGACCACCGGGCCGAATGGGTCCCCCTGGGCTGGAAGTGAGTGGTCTCATGGCCTTTTTGATGCTTTTTCTCTGATGTCCAGGTCTCAGATTTTTTCTGTGTGCCTTTTGGAGGGTTTCAGTGTATTGACACTGATTACCAAAGCAAAGGCTTTCCTGTTTATTTCAGAGTAAATTGGATGTGTAATATCAGTCCCTTGTTGGATGAAATGGGAAAAAAAAAGTCAGGACAAGCTTTGTGAATGAAAAGAGTGTAACGACTGTTTGCTTTTACAGCTCACAAGAGCTGTTCTCCATCAGCTGCCATCTGAGTCTGATTAGAGCTTCAAACATGTGCTGATCCACACGTCTCTGTTGTCATGACGCGAGCACTCACGTTTAAGGAGCCTCAGCTGTTTGTCGTAGCATTACACAATATGACAAGCTTTCCCTCTGGTTTACAAGTTATCTGATTGGTAGGGAAGAGTAAAGTCAGGTCATGGTATCTAGTCGGAACGCTTACCTGGTTTAATAGGTGGGCCGTGACTGGGACTGCACGGCAGACCGAACCTAAAGCAGCCGTCACATCTGGTCACGTCTGGAGTCACGCCGCCATAAAATCCACAGGATGTGATTGGAGTCGGCTGCAGTAAACATGAGACAGAACGTCCTTTTGGTTTCTCTGAACACACATGCAGCTCATCGGCTCTTTCTTTCTCATCTTCAATCTTATCTTGTCCAAGTATGTATTAAAGGAAAAAAAGCATGTTTCAGGAAATGTTTGTTTCTGGCTGCTGGAAACAATTCACAAGCGTGTTTAAGTGGCAGGTTTATTAAAACAATGTATCAAAATGTCTCAAAAGGTTTTATAACCCTAATCAACATGTATCTACAGTTTTCAGTATAATAAATGATTTATTTTATTGTTTCAAATTGATCACAAGATAACTACAGATGGTAGCTCCCAGCTTTTCAAGACTGATCACACTGTCTGCCTGGTCCTTCCTCAGCCCCTTTGCATTGCATGCTTCATGTTGTCGCTCACGTTTCATCTATTCAGGACACATTGTTGCATGTTATTGCTCATTTATTTCAGTGGTCTGCAAAGGTTTCATCTGGCAGGAAGAAACCTCAAAACTTCAGGAAACTGGTGTTCAGGCTCCGTCAGAATCCGTGACACAGGAAGAATAATGTACTTTAGAAGATTCACCAAGATTCACAGAATTTAGGAATTTGTCCAGATGCTGCAGGAAACGCTAAAGGACAACATGCACCATGCTCCTACTGTATCTTAAACCATGTTTTACTGCTGTAGTTGAAGGGAGGGAGCTCTTTTAAAATGAAAACCTTTTGCTCTTCGATGGGCTACAAACTGAAGTTTACAAGGATCAAATGTTTTGCTTTTCCGCCTCAACAAAGCAGTAAAAAAGTCTTAAATAGCAGGCGTAAACTGACCTGTGGTTTGTTAAATAGGTAATAAACACTATTTTGTATCTTGATTCATGCTCATCGGGGTTTGCCTTAATGTTTCCACAGGGTTGTCCGGGTGAGCCGGGCCTTCCTGGGTTTAAAGGCGATAAGGTAACAGAAGCTTCTTTACAACCTAATAACTTGTGATGATGTGTGAAGTTAAAGCTGCTCCTCAGCGTTTACACTGAAATACCATCTGAGATCTCATTTTAATCCATTTCTACCACAGACTTTTGTATTAGCTGCCTCTAACTCTTGCCCTTTCCTGCAGTGTTGTATCAAATCACTACAATGCTGTAACACAAGAACAGCTACATTATTTACCCAGATCCATTGATTTGTCTTGCATAAATGGACAATTTCCATTTAACAGGGTAAGATGGGCCCTGAAGGGAGACAAGGAAAAAAGGGGGAGAGGGGACCTCCTGGACCGCCAGGTTTACCAACCCTCTACCTGTGGAGGAACACGGCTGAGGAATGGGCTGCATTCCAGGTACAGTGTTCTGCTATATACATACACTACCTGCTGCCTTAGTTTTACATTTTAAAACTTACAGTAGGCTTCTGTAAGTTATTTAATAAGCCCTCTTGTGTCGTCATATCTAACTTCGAGCTCCTCTTACAGTAAGTCATTCCACTTGCCTATCAGACTAAAAGAGGAGGTGCTTGGAGTGATAAAAGTTTTACAGTTCTTGAACCTAATTAGCATTTCGAAGTGTAGTAATGGTACTCTGCTAGGGAGGTCAGCCGACTGACTGGCTTGTTGGGTAGTTTTTTAGTCAGCTCACCAATTTAAAGTGAATGGATTTAAATTTAAAGGCAAAGTTTACAAAAAAGTGAAAGTTGTCTGTAACCCTTAGGACTAAATGCAATAACTAATGTCTTAAATTTTCATTTAGCACGATTATCAAATGTAAAATAATATGTTTTGTGGATTTAACACCACCAAAAGCCTTTAGCTGGAGGTGGCATCCTGGATAAGCCAGAAGGAGGAAAGGTTTCATAGAGAACGCCTCATCAGCCACAATGACACGTGGCACTGGTCCCAGGTCTGCTGTGGAAGTTAGAGGAGAGGCAGGTGGGACGTGGAGGTCATCTGATCGATGTGAATTGGCGAAGACGCCTCCATCGCTGTGCTGCCACAACTTTGATTTGATAGTCTGTATCCACAAGTGCCAGCAAAGACTATTGAAAATGTTCCTTCATAATTGTAATGCAAAGAGCCAGAGAAACATCAGAAATGTCACAGCAAGTCTGATTCACCAGGAGCAGAACTCCTCGGAGAGGTTGTTTTTTGTGCTCTTCTCTCCTTTGGCCTCAAATAAATGAAATGATCGTCCATCTTACTTCAGCCCGGATCCTCAGACTGTCTGTGAAACCTTTAACCCTTTGGTGCAGGTCGATGAGCTGCCCTCATCTGTTTAATCTATCTGCACAGCACACAGCTGTGTGTTATATAAGGCACACACACACACACACACACACACACACACACACACACACACACACACACACACACACACACACACACACACACACACACACAGTACGCCAGCATGATGGAGAACTTCAAGTCAGTTATAGAAGAACGATGGCAGAAATAAAACTGTTAGTGGTTTGAAGGCGATTTGTTATGTGCGCTTTGAAGTGTATGTGGACGACCTGCAGAGACCATTTATATTACATTCATTCTGAATGTGGGTCAGTCACAAACCTCCATCTGCAGAAACAATGCAGTGTGATTAAAGAGAGTAAAGTAGCTCCGGACAAGTGTTCATGCATGAAGATCGGCACATTTTGTTACTAATTTTTATTCCTGAATCTGCCGCTTAATCCGTGTTCCCGTTTTTCCCGCAGCAAACCAATTTCTACCAGCTACTTGCTGCAGGTTGGCCTGTAAGTATGCTGTCCTGTTGTTAAAGCTGCTCTGTGTTGGTGTTTCATTTGTTCTTGTGAACACGAAGCCGGTTTCTTCTTTGTGAGCTTGCAGACTAAAGAAGGCCCCGCAGGACCACCTGGAGAGATGGGCAAACCTGGCAGACAGGTTAGAGATGAGCTCTTTTGCAATTAGTACATATCATGAACATGGTTCTAAGCTTTTTGGTGATTTTTGTCCCCCCTCAGGGGCCACCTGGTGAACCTGGGGAGCGAGGACAGCCAGGGATGCCTGGAGAGATGGTAAGCAAACAAAGCAGCACCTTCTGATGCAGAAGTTTTAATACAAATAGTGTAAATAAAATGTTTTAAAGCCACAAATTTAGTTTAAGCTCGACAAAATCAGTGTGTAAAAATGTAATTTTAGATAGAAGAGATACCTTTGGCTGGGAATGCTAATGTAACCAATGCACTGTCAAAGTAACCAGGTCCTCTTTACGTGGTTACTTTTTATCTTTGGATTGAATCTTCAATGGGACAAGTGAATTGTGAGTCTCTTGTTTCCTTTTTGCCCACAGTGATTTTTTTACCTGAAACACTTGGTCCTCCATCAATGTTTGAATCATACTTGTGTTCCTCTGAATCAGCAGAGCGAGTGCGGTTGAAGGGAGTGGGTGTTTGGAAACCCTGTGTGTATGAAACTCCTTATGATGTAAGAGTTTTCACATTTAGAGAAGAAACTTCTTTTTTTTTGCAAAATTAAGAAATTCCTTATTTTCTGTGAGTATATTTGATTACACTGAGGAGTAGTTAATCACGTTTTCTACTCTGTTATTTCATAAGTTTCACATTAGCTCAGTGGGATCTCGCTATTTCTCACTTTTTGCTGGCTTACATTGAATTTGAAAACCTCTGACTTGATTTGTTTGGGCGAACGGCTCTTTCTGGTAGAGGTAACGTTAACTGTATTACATCCGTCTCAAAAACCGTCTCAAAATACATAAACACGAGTGGTGGAAGTGCGCTCGGAGGGTATGAAAACTGAAAGCAGTGCCATGTGTTGTGTGAGGTCTCAGCTGGGTAATGAGAAACAGTGCGGTTTGGGATCATGGGAAGCACTCAGTCACCTTTGCTGCCTGTAATGTTTGGACGCGTGTGGCAGAGAATATCGAACGCTCGTGTTTGTTTGTGTCTCATTCACTGTGTAGTCTACACGAACAAAGCACCACAAATCAGCTACGCGGTGTATCACTTTAGTGTGTGTCAGCATCAGTCATGGAAAATTCAAATGTGTTACTTCAGTTAGAAAACAAATGCAAATAAACCATATTAAAGCAAAAATAACTGATATTGAGCAGCAAAATTTACTTAAATGCATCAAAAGTTTCTGTTTTGCATAACAGCTGCTTTCAAAGAGTCATGTGAGAGCATCAGGGTCATCAATCTGATCATTTTGAGCAAAATATTTATGCAAAAAATAAAAACAATTTCTCTTTTTTCTGAATTTATAAGATATCATAAAATCCCACTTGAATGTTTGATGTCATAAACCCCTCTATCCCTAACCAGCCACTTTATGTCTATTCAATTCAATTCAATTTTATTTATACAGCGCCAAATTACAGCAAACAGTCGCCTCAAGGCGCTTTTTATTATAAGGTAAAGACCCTACAATAATTACAGATTAAACCCAACAATCAAAACGACCCCCTATGAGCAGCACTTGGCGACAGTGGAAAGGAAAAACTCCCTTTTAACAGGAAGAAACTTTACCTTACAATAAAAGCACCTTGAGGCGACTGTTGGTTGTGATTTGGCGCTGTATAAATAAAATTGAATTGAATTTAATTATTGAAGATCTTGCATGTGTGTTCAACTGCTCATTAATGCAAATGTGTAATAAACCTTTATGCATTTAGTCATGTAGATAAGGTGAATACGACCATGCAGTGACCTCTAGGGTTCACAGACAGCAGTCAGAAGACGGGAAAATACCCAGTGAGCAGCAGTTTGCTGCTTTGAGCTGATAAGAAGGCAACAGTAACTCAAATAACCTACATCACTGCAACCAAGGCATGCAAAAGAGCATCTCTGAATGCACAAAACAACACGTCCTGAACCAGACGGGCTGCAGCAGCAGCAGATCACACCGCGTGCCGCTCCTGTGAGCTGAGAACAGGAAACTGATGCCTCTGATTGGCTCAGCTCCTTGGCTTAACGACCTCACATGGCGCTTGTGCGTTAGGCAGTTGTTAATGTTTGTGTGAGCAAGCGGGAAAAGAAATGGTTGGTTTGATGCCTGGATAAGATCGAATTAATACTTGGTTAACCTTTCTCATGACATGATTCATAAACAGCCCTCACCACAGGGCTTCCTGGTGTATAACTGAGTGGAAACTCCTAAAATAAGGCCCACTTTTTCTTCCTGCAGTTTGCAGCTTTTGCAAACCCACCCGGTGGGCTGGATCAAACCTGTTTGTTGCTGTTTGACGATGCTGGCTTTGGCCATTTGTAAATTTGTGGCTTTTTGTTGTAAAGCCAATATAAATTTTCTTTGGGGTTTTGGACTGCTGGGCTCTGGGAAATGTTACACATCACTTTACAGTATTTTATCTTTTGCAGACTAAATCAGTCACTTGAAGCTAATTAGCAACACTTTAAACTTACTGTTCATGACAGCTAAAGCTGCTCTGGAAACCCATAATTGCAGGTTGCAGCATAAACCAACAGGGAATTACAATATAGTAAATATATTAAAACCCACTTGTAGTAGAAAACATTACAAACCCTGATTCATCTTCCAGATGTAATGTTGCTCAGTGCCAGCGCAGGTGCTTTAAGCATCTGCATGTTTTCCATACAGTTAATGCTCAGCACACTCTTGTCTCGTCTTTGTGATGAATTGCTACGCCGAGTTGGGGGGAAGGCCAACGACCTCACACTCCAAATTGATAATCTATAATGTAGCTTCCCACAGCCGTGGAAGTGCAGAGATGTTACTCGTCTTATTTCCAGTTTGATTTCATATTTTTATCTTTTACTTTGTCGGCTTTGATCTTCGTCTAGAAGTAACACAAACTATCAAAACTGATGTAGAAGCATTCGGTATTTGATTTGTTCTGTCTGACAGGGGGATCGGGGTCCGTGGGGCCCTCCAGGACGACCCGGGACCCCGGGGAGAGATGGGGAAAATGGGGAAGATGGTCAGCCTGGGTCACCTGGTGCTCCTGGATTACAGGTGGGCGCATTCTGTCGATGCAACCTGTTAATCTGCACACAGAATATTAATGTATAGCTTGTGCCTGCTGAAATCTTTCCATCTCGTGTGTCTGTGGCACCAGGGCCTGTGGGGGTACCGGGGGGAGCGAGGACCTAAAGGTGAAAAAGGTGATGAGGTGAGGAATAAAACAGAAATATTATCACATTTAAATGTTTTTGGTTTATTTACCAGAAGAAGCTCAAGTTGTTTTTCTATCAGACTTTTCCATCATAACCTCCCCTAACGGTTCTCCATTGGTAACATATAATAATATGGTAACTACAATTACATTTACAGTATGTAGTGTTTTTCTAGTTTTAATGATCTCTCAAAGTCAAAATGTTGGTTATTGATACTTTAAATCCACATTTGATGAGGTTTTTGAAGGAACTCATTTCATAGGCAAAAACATTTATTTTGAAAGGTGTCATTTATGTGAAATAATTTGATGCTCATATGTGCAGAAGACATGATTTGAACACTACATTTTTTATGTCTGCAGGGTCTCACTGGCACCACGGGTCCAAGAGGTGAAATTGGTGAACCTGGTGAGAAGGTACTTATTACTTTAATTAATTGATCTTAATAAACCCTGAATATATAAATTAGATTTGTACCCTGGGTGCATTGTGGCTTCTTTTATCCCGCATCCATCCCATCCCCATCCACTCTCTTCCACTTATCCCGTTGTGGGTCGCGGGGGGCTGGAGCCTGTCCCAGCTGACCACCGATCATTCAAAATGTTGCCAGAGGAAGGGGAAACAATAATCTGATCTGCAGTGGCTCCAACACTGACTCAAAGCAGCTCCTGCTTTTGCTCTTGTCACCATGAGGTCTTGTAGAGTCCATCATTTGTTGGGTCGGAGCCATTCTGTTTGTGTCTTAGACACTGGTCGTAATGTTTTGGCTCCCCTGCATGTGTGGTTTGTTGTTGGATTGTCTGATCAGTTTTCACAGATCTGTTAAGATGATTCTTTTCTTGATTCTCTCCTTCTGTAGGGTGCCACTGGTGTACCTGGCCCACAAGGCCCTGTTGGACCCCGAGTGAGTGCCTCTCACCCTTTGCTTGATATCTGTAACTAACTAGAAATTTCAGTGGTTATTTTACATGATAGGTGTGACTTCTGTAAAGAGAATAGGTGCCTCACGAGCCAGGGGCAGTTTAAATGTATCTCCTATCCAAATGAACTCGTAGCCTGTGGAGTCAGCTGGCCAAGATGCCAGCGCTTACAATAAAAAAAGTAAAAGTATGACTCAGCTGTTCTTGTGAGAGAGATTTCTTATTACATCTCTGGCTTGGCATTAGTGTCATTATCCTCTCTCTGTACACAGTCTTCCCCATGTGCATTAATGATGCACTGCTATTAATCTGACATCTTTAATCTTGTGTGCAGGGGCCTCAGGGAATCCGAGGCGGCGCTGGGCCAGAGGGACCCTCTGGGCCTGATGTGAGTGATTATTAGCTGTTCAGGCTTTTGCTTGGTTATCTTGTGTTTGAGAGTAACTACTGCTTTTTTATTGCTTCATTCTGGTGATCTGCTCATTGAAAATATAAGGCAAACTACAAATGTATAATAGTTATTTGCTGTCAAGTAAGACAAATGTCATTTGTAGCAAAACCAAATATGCAATTAACTGTTTTTTTTCTTTTGTGTTAAAGTTATTACATATATCTTCATTCTTAAATGAATTAAAGAGTTTGTTATTCTTGCTGTCTTGCACTTGTTACCAGGGAGAGATTGGACTGGATGGTCTTTCAGGTCTGCCCGGGCCGCCAGTAAGCAGACGGACAATATTTACAACATTAGTTTGTTTGTGCAAAATCCAGATGTGCTTATTAGTGTGTGTGTGTGCGTGTGTGTGTGTGTCACAGGGTGCACCAGGTGCTACAGGACGAGTTGGCGCCCAAGGAGTTAATGGCTCAAGGGTAAAAATCACACCTCAAGTGTTTATTATGACTCAGTTTACCAGCAAACTGATGATTTCCACACGAGGCTAAAACTATTAATTAGTTTGACATCTTCAAAGAAAATTTGGTGCATGACTGCAACAATAAAAGACCGACAGACTGGTCCCAGTTTGAAAGTGAGCGGAGTTGGTTTTGGTTGGCTGATGTAAACGATAGAAAAAAAAGTATTGCTTTGGTCATTTTGCAGGGGTCTGTGTGGGTGGATGAGTTGGAGGAGTTGGCATGGGCATTTTGAACTATCATATACATTCATTCAACAGGCATCTCTAGAACTAATACCTCCAAAACTTGGCACCTCACACTGAAACAGTTTGGATGGAGAGACATTCTGTGTAGCTCATTATCCAAGCATCTAAAAATTTGGGGGTGAAATATTTCTCTATAATGAAGCAAGTGTAAATGCAGGTTACAGGTCACAGGTTACTTCCTGCCTGTGTGAGCTGTTTATTGTTTCTTTCAGGGGGACGTGGGACCTGCTGGCAGTGTTGGCCCTAAAGGCCCGACGGTATAAGCTTCGCCTGGTTATGTGTATACCTCAGATAATTAACTTTCTGTAAGCGTTTAGTGACTGTTTGACATGAAACGTGTCGCCCCCCTTTGCCTTTGAGCAGGGGCCTCCGGGTTTCGAGGGACAGATGGGACCTCCGGGACCGAGAGGACCCCAAGTAAGTTCAGTTCAAGGCAGAACTGGTGATGGGAGCTTTTAAGTTAAGCTGAGTCGCTGCTTTTTTCGCTCTGCTGTCAGCGGAGTGACGTGAGAGATGTTAATGACGCCCTGTCTGTTTCAACAGGGCCATCCGGGACTGACAGGTGCTCCTGGCCCCAAAGGAGATCCTGTAAGTTTGTTTCATCTGTGCCTGATTTTGGTATTTTCATGTAATAATTTGACTGTTAAGCAGCAGCGTTTTAAAGGGACATTTCTTCAGCTTTGTTGATTGTCTCTTGATGTGTCTCTTCTTTGTGTAATTATGAGAAAGATGTGAGGAAGATATGCAAGAGTGATGTCATTATTACTTTTGATTCGGTGCAGTTTATTATGAATAAATAATGTATTATCTCGTATCTCGCAGTGTAACTGCAGCTGATTACATCATTTCTTGATTCCTATATATGACACTTGAAAATCGGCACTCTGTCATTGGACCTTGAATGCAAACAGTGTGTGGAGATGCTCAGATGGCACCCATGACAGTTCTGCATTGAATACATTTGTTTTCTTTGATCTCAGCTCGTCTACGAGCTGTGATTAAAACATTCTGACGCCAGGCCCATAAAATTAAAAGCCTTATCTGATTTAAATTTGTCCAAACTTGTGTTCAAGGTCATCTTTTCATGCTTTTTTGGACTTTTATTTAACACAACTCCTATTTTTCGATCTTTCAGTAGGTCCCATTATCCACCCCTAGGGGGCTGGACCTCCTGCAGCCTGTGTGATGCTGCAGACTGCATTCTCGCTGCATTCAGGCTTGGAAAGTAGTGTGGACTCAGCTCTTGTCACCTGCAATGATCCTTCACATGAAACATGGGTCCGTGTGAAACAGAGGTTGACGTTTGCTCAGTTCGAGTCTGAGGCCCACGTTCAAACCACGGAGCGCAAAATTCAAGTTGTCGGAAAAGAAAATCCAAGGAAATGATCCGCATGTTTTATTTGGCAAATATTTCACCCCGCATGCCCTTACTGATGCAAGCCTCTCATTTATCCCTGCGACCTTCACTAGGAGTGCAGTCCCCGTGGCGCCCCTCTGGCTGGGTTGGGAAAAAACATGCAGGGAATGATCTAAAAAATAGTCACGCTGAAAGCTGACTGCTCGTGCCCTCAAAGATGACCTTGAATGTGACATGAGGAAAAGGTTTTTGCCCCTCAGCCTGAAAGGCTCGGGGGTGGGCGTCAGGTGGCCCCATTAGGTGCCACCTAGGATTTATTGATTTAAAAAAAAAAAATCATAGGTGACCAACTATAGGTCTTACCATAATAATGGCAGTCACAGGAAGTAGCAGTATTCTCAGGGTTATATTTATTATGATTTTAACATTTAGACATTTGGTTTGAATTGATGTGGTGAATAAAGTCGCTGCGGCTCATATGAAGCCCATTAGGATCTACTGAGTCCTGGTAATTATGTGCTGTAGAACTTGTACTTCAGGAGATTTGTGTTGACGAAAGAGGGGTGGCACCGGCAGCCGCCAATGTTTTTATAATCTTGCTCTCTGCTTGAGGCGATATCACGAAGATCCTTCATGGTAGCTAAGAGTGAAAGATTTCCAGTTGACGGGAGGAGAGAGGTCTCTGGGAAACGTAGCTAGCAGCAGACATCTGGTGTTTTTCATTTTGCTTTCAAGTTTTCATTGTGAGAAATGAAACCTGACACACACCCTCTGCTTCATGTTTCATCCATCTTTATGTCTGCTGGGAGTCCCCGACCTGGCTTTGTAGCCAATATCATAATAAAACAGCACGCTTGATGTTGTTTATATATATACTCCACATATAAGCTTAATGTGCATGACGATAAGTTTACAACAGTGTATAAACATTCAAGCTAAAAGCCAGCTTAAATATGAGCGTATAATCCCAGTAAAAAAAACTGAAAGGTAATGTTTTCTGTTTCCTTTTTATGTCAGGGGCCTGTGGGGCCTATGGGAGCCCGGGGGGATCCTGGCTCGGAGGGGGCCATGGTGAGTAAACACTTGCTCAGGCCATTACATCATTACATTGCAGTCGTAAACGTGCAGCTACAGATGCTGTGTGATCCGACAGAGTGTTGCAGAGTTGAGACGTCGGTTGTCTGCAGGGCTTTGTGTTGGTTCTTAACTGCTCCTGTAACTTTTGTCATCACAGCAGCTTCACAGTTTAAACTCGCAGCTTGTAAATTTAGTTTTCACAGTTTCTCAGAAGCGCTGCACGGAGAGAAAGGAAATGCTGCAGCCCCACAGTGCCATCTACTGGCTGTAATGTCTCATTACACTCTCCCTGGATTTACTTGTTTCACAGATTAATCCTTTAGCCCCCCTTTATGATTTATTTTCTTTGGTATTATTTTCTTCTTCATTGCCACAAATAATAACAATTATTTTTTTAACAGGGGGTTCCAGGGAGAAAGGGTGATGTGGGTTTTCCTGGAGGAAGGGTAGGCGCTCATAAACATATTTGCAGCACAAGGTGCTCGTCTGAGTCTTCCTTTAAACATGTTTTCCTCTCCGCAGGGTAACAGAGGACCAGACGGGGAAAAGGGGGATCCGGGAGCTAAAGGCGACAGAGTAGGAACCTGCAGCTCTTTGTTCATTAACACTGACAGATCGATGAAGCCTGCGAAGATGCGGTTTCTGTGTCTGAAAAGGGTTTTGTGTACTAATGCATCGTTTTGCTTCTAATTTGTGCAATTGCATAAATTTGCACATCACATTCAGCCTGTGTGCTTCCCAAAACGTCGCCTGACTCCTTTAACATTTCATGTGCTCTCGGATTCAGAAAATCATTATTTTAGTAAGAAAAAAATCTAAATTTAAAAACTGTTTTCTTTCAGGGTATTCAGGGGGCAGCAGGCATTATGGGTCCTCAGGGAGAGAGGGGCCCCATCGGATTCCCAGGTTTCCCGGGAGGCAGAGGCCAGCCCGGCCCTAAAGGCACTGAGGTAGTGTGTCCCGTCCTGCTGTTCTTCTCCGTGACGGTGGTCCCAGTGTGCTGTAGGAGCTGTGTGCAAAATTGATCTCTGGCAGAAAAATAGATCTCGAGTTTCAAAAATGGATCTTTGTTTCAGAATTATTCTGATGAAAGTTACAGTTCAAAAACACTCACAACAAACAGTAAGCGACGTGGCACCGTGTTTGCAGATTAATATTGTATTTCATGCTCTTTTAGCCCGAGGGGTGCCCACGGAGAGCAAAAAAAAAAACACACTATAAGCTCGAATGACTTTATATTTTGTTTCCATTCAGGGAGCCGATGGTGAAAGTGGCCCTCAGGGAAAACAAGGCAGCCGCGGGTTAAAGGTTAGATTTGTGTGACTGAACACCACAAATGTCAGATGACTTCATACAGTGTGCTGTTCCAAACATCCAATTTAAATGTGTGAAAGCTTTCAAATGCCCCTCAAACACACCGTCACTCTGTGATACGCTGGCAGGTTCACTGTGTAACAGCAAGTTAGTGTGTTCAAGCCAAAGCAGAGATAACCCCATTAATACTAATACTAATAATAAGACACGTTTTTCTTACCAATTTGTTCCATCCATCCATTTTTTTTGCATTATCAGCATTTTAATGACAAAATAAATAATAACATTTTATCCATCCAGTGTTATGTGCATTTTAAAATGCCCATATCTTTGTTGCAATACTATTAACATGTTAATGTTCATTTCTTTTGTTTTAGAAGAATAAGATCCTATAATTTGATTTGAACAGTTTTAGTTACAGTTACTAATATCTGAACCTACTTGAAGGGAAACAGAGGAGCAGATGGACGCAGGGGCAAACCAGGTCCGAGGGGGAACAAGGTGTGAGACTCAGTGCCAAATAAAAGTGAAGTTCAAAAGCACATCAGTATTAGTTCATTGATATTAATCAGTTCCTTTGCTTTTCTCCAGGGTTTGACTGGACAAAGAGGTCACCCCGGCCTCCCAGGCCCACCGGTAAACTTTCACTCTAGCTTTGGTTCTATGCAGGTGTTGGCTAAGACCTGCTGTAGCTCCGGTACAGTTCTTTCATTTGCATACAGGCTGCCTTTGAGGTAACCCAACACTGACCAGAGGCACCACAGCCTGCTTTGTACTGGTCCAAAATTACTTTACCACAAGTGAAATACAGCCTCTGTAATGTTAGCTTATGTGGTTACTCCGTTTAAGCTCCTCTTCTGTTTGGCTAGCCAGAGCCCTCAGCTGGATGCTGCAGCATGAACGCAGCACAGTGACGAGAAGGGTGAAAAAAATCTGTCAAAGGTGTAAACAGGTTGCATGATGGCATAAGATTCTTACACCTTTTATTGAAACTATGAAAGGTATGAGCACTGACGATTGAGGGATTTGAGTTTACCTGTATGCATATACAGTAAACATGTCAGTATGTAGCAAATAAGCTGCATATTGTTGTGTAGAGAACTACACAAACCTGCCTTTGCACTGTCAGTAACATTCAGCTGAGTTGCTCTGCAGAAAGCGTTACGTGTTTGTGTTTGTGAGTCTGTTCGTGTTTCTCTTTGTCTCCTTTCAGGGTTTGCCGGGGCCACCTGGACCAGAGGGAGCAGAAGGAAAGCCTGGTACACAGGTTCCCATTCTCTATCATATTTCAATCCCATCACCTGAAAATGCTGTGTTTGTGTGTGTATGTGTGTGTTACATTTACTCCTGCCTCATTCTGTACTGCACCAGCACGTAGTGTATTATTCATTGAATTACTTAAATAGTTGAACTAATTTCACAAACATTTTATCACTTTGGGTTTAGACCCAGTTGTGTCTTTTAGAGGGAAGCGACACCACATGCACATCATGCACTTTTAAAGTGTGTGACTGCTGAATACAGATTTTAAGGAGTGATGATGGAATTGCCCTCAAACTGTCAAAAGTGACTCGTAAGCTGAAGGAAAGGTGTCTGATTGGTTGTTTTAAACAGCAGGGGGTCGTCTTTGTCCAGCACAGTAGCACTGAAGTCAACTGTTCCTTGTTTTGTTTACTAATGAATCTGTAATTAATGCCATGTAAAGCATGTTTTTGACTTGATTGAAATGTCGGTCGACAGCAACACATCGGCGTCATTATAATCAGTATTTTAATGTCTGTATTTAGTCAAACTGCTCATTTTTTTTAAAGAAAATGTGTCGGAGCACATGTGTAAAGATGTAAATAATTAAGAGACTGTATACTTTGTACTTTTATTGACCTCTGCTGCTGGGAAAAAAATGCATTGTTGGTATTTTCTCCGTCTGTATTTCAGGGTCCCCCGGGCGCAGCCGGTGTCGCTGGTAGTAAAGGCCCGATGGTAAGACGGCTCGCTGCAGAATGACCTCAGCAGTACATGACATCATTTCTTGAACCATGTATTTTTGGCGTTTTGCCACAACCTGCAAGGTTCAGCAGAGTAAAAACACATTATTACTATTTTTACGAGGCAGTTCGGGATAAAATTACAGATGGTTCTATAAATTCACGAGAAGGCAACAAACACTTACAAAAATGAAGTTTTAACAAGACAGAACAGAGATCGCTACCAGCCACTTAAACATATCAGGTGTGTTGACTTAGAGTTTTAGGTGCAGCGCTGGCTGATCCAAGTGCATGTGTGTATGTATTACAAGCATAATTACACATAATTAATGTAATAAAGACTCACTTCTTTGCAGATGTTTCTGGAAACATTGTGTGGTTGTTGGATATATTCCAAAAACATGGGCATTAGTCTGCAGCTAGCGGTCATTCTTTTAAATGATAGCAGACCGTAAGTGAATGATGTTTGGCGACTGCAAGTGACTACAGGCAAAGTAACTGCCAGTGAGAGCGCAGGATGCCGTTGATTCTCATGTGGCCTGGTAGTAAATGCATTAGTGGGTCAAACTGGCAACCAGGCTGACGAACAGTCAGCTTCGAAGCGATGTGCAACGACCAAATCACTTTTAGTGTAAATGCAACTGTAGACTTGCTGTCATTCAGCCACAAGCTGAAAAAGAAGAAACTGAAACAGAAGCTGAAGAAGAGGTTGAAGAAGGAGAAGAAGCTGAAGAAGAAGAAGAGGTTGAAGAAGGAGAAGAAGCTGAAGATGAGAAGAAGCTGAAGATGAGAAGAAGCTGAAGATGAGAAGAACCTGAAGAAGAACCTGAAGAAGAAGAACCTGAGGAAAAAGAAGAAGTAGAAGAAGCTGAAAATTAAGCTGAGGAAAAAGAAGAAGAAGCTGAAGAAGAAGAAGAAGAAGAAGAAGAAGAAACTTTAGGATAAGATTTCCCCAGAAGAACAAAGCTGCTAAAAACATGAACGACTGCCCTTGACCAAACCTTTTGAATCTGATGTCCTGAGAAAACAAGTTTTGTAATGGCAATTTCACACTCTCCACTTTACTAATTGCTCAGTTTGTGAGTTAGAGGGCATTAAATAAAACTCCAAATAGCAGTGCTTTATCCATAATAAATATGGGGAATCACCTCATAAATCCTATTTAATGCAGCAGCCAAGAAACAATTAAATGCCATATTAAACAACCGTTAGTAAAGTGCTGAATCAGCTCATTTGGACTAATATTACAAACGGCTCACTGCACATCTGCTGGTTGGAAATTTTGGATTTTTTTTTTTTTTTTGCATTTGTACTTTTTTAGGTCATTTTTGCACATTCTACATAGCTTCTTCTTCTTCCTGTTCAGGGCTTTCAAGGATTTGCTGGAGTGAGAGGATCCGATGGCCCACCAGGGTCTCCGGTATGCTTTTGTTTGTATTATTAGTTTGAAAGACGGAGCGCTGTACAGCACCTGTGTAGCTTTTAGGCTCGATCGCCTGCCTGTCTGATGTTAATGTGTAAATCTGGCTGGTTGATTAGATAACCATCTTGTATTGATTTTTGTTATTGATTGATGCTTTGCTGTCAACATGTCAGGGGCCACCGGGGAAGACAGGGCCTCCAGGCTCTCCAGGACCCCCAGGAGAGAGGGTGAGGCTGCAAATAGCAGTCATGACTGCCATTACATCTGTATTCAGAGAATTCTATGATATTTGTGTCGTAGCATTGTGTTACTATCATGTGTTATGGCTTTTTTGTGTGTTTTGCATGTATTTCTTCAGGGTTTTACTGGGAAGCCAGGCTTGGAGGGGCCTCAGGGCCCTGTAGGCATGTATGTAAGTGATTCTTCTGCTGCAAGGAATCCGCCTGCATTGCATTTCAAAGCAAAATGTATGCATATACAGCACATGAGCATCATTGCAAATCACGACAATGAATACATGAAAAATTACTGACTTAATCAACTGACTGTAAAATTAAAAAACAACGAATGAAAAAGAAAATGTAAAATGGCCTTTTAATGGTGTGTTTGCTTCTGTGTCTGGGCGACGCTGGCCGCTGTTAGTCTGTGTAGCTCTCAGTCATCCAGGTCATGGTAACCTCAAGAGCGTGAACAAAAGGCGAATGGATTTCTTTACGTTTTTGAAGCTGTTTTACGTTCTTTATTTGCTGAGATTAAATTAGTAATAATCTTCTCATGGAGCACCCAGAATGCATCTGATATGATTCAGATTTAAATCAACTACGGCACTGGAAAAATACAAAATAAAAGGACTTCTTCTCCCTCAATTGCCAAAAATGTTACTGTCTTCTTCACAAGACTGCATAGACTCACAACATGTATCTGGAACATCGCTACAATGTTGTGCTAAATTAGAGTTTGTGGCATTAACTAATTATTATTATGCTCCCTGTGTCATTAGGGTATCCCAGGAAATGTGGGGATGCGTGGGCCTCCAGGTTTCACAGGAGCGAGGGTAAGATCATCGTCCTCCCATCGATCTCAGCACGTCGTGTTCGGTTTAGGAACAGGATGAAATATGCTGTTGTACTGTATGTACATGCATCAGTGAAGTGAGTTAAAAACAGAAGGGCTCAGTGATGAAAAGAGAGAGTGAAAAGTTTTTTCGTGAACATTTTTGACAGTTAGGTGAGTGCAGACTTTAGTAAATGCTCTGTTCAGTCACAATAGTCACAATAAAATCATTTTTCTCTTTTCTGCACCAGGGGGAGCCAGGTTTACGAGGGTTACCCGGTCCTGTTGGGAAGCCTGGACCTCCAGTAAGTGTCTGTAGTTTATTTTTTTTGCTTTTTTTATTTTCTAACCTTTAACCCCTGGGAGCTATTTGGGGTATATGAGTGGTAGATTGAGTATTGTAAAGCAGATTAGATTAAGGCAGCAGCGATGGTGGGGTCACGCCAAGGAGGGGTTGGTAAATAAAATAGACCGGTGAAGTGTGCAGCTGGTCTGCAGGGACTGCCGCTATATGGAGGCAAACAAGTCAGAGTGATTGATTTTACTGGGGGGCTCTGGAGGAAAATCTAATGGTGAAATAAGTGATGTGCTGGGCTCAGGTGATAGAGGACAAATAAATTGTTCCAATCACCGTCCTCGTCTGGCCACAACAGTTCCCGCTGTGTGCTTAACTCTTCAGATAGATACACCACTCATCTTCACTGCTTACAGTTATCTCTGTAATGGGACAAAAGCTTTACAACAACTTGGCTGCTGCTTTTCCCCTCAGTTTTGGGAAAACAAACAGAAGAATGTTGTGTTTTTGCCAGTTTGTTTACCCTATAAATCATTGTCAGCTTTCTTCTTTTTTTTTTTGGTTAGATTTCAGAATAAGAGAGTCCCGCGTGCATGGAAAGAGTTAGTTTAAGTGATGGAAGTGAGCCTGTTCCTGAAGCTGCCAGCCCTCGCGCAATGCCATTGGAACCACTTTTTACTCACTCACATGGCTGCCCAACAGTGAGAGTGCAGTGAAATCCATCAATCTGTCATCGAGTTAAATCAGTTTGAACACTAAGCAATGTGTTAAACTCAGCATTGTTCAGCATCACTGAATGCAAATACTGTAAAGCTACACACATCACGGGAGAAAGAAAAACAAAGCAGGTACAGAAACGTTAGCGCTTTGTTCTCAGGGGGAATAGAAAATAAGAATAAAGAAACCAAAGGGGCACAGCAGGTAGAACCTGCAGAGGGAATTATTTAATTATTATTTAAGAAGTTAAGAAATAAAACTTCTTCTTGATTTTCTTTAAGTAGCTTTAGTTTGTATTGGGCTTATGTTAGCTTAGCTGTAGCCACAAAAACATGTTCATATAGAACTACAAATTACTGAAGTGATATCGAGAATTTTCTCTAATGGTACTTTAGGTAATTTAGGAGTGATTATCATGTCTCAACTCTGTTTAATTTTTTCAGGGTTTACAGGGTCCTCATGGAGAGAGGGGACCCCGGGGGCCTCAGGTGAGAAGGATCCTTACAACACGGCGTCGCTATGAAGCTTCAGTTTGTGAAACCGTCACAGAAACTTTCATAATTTATCAAAAAATAACTGTGGATGAAGTTAAAGTGAGCAAAAGATGCAAAATAGGATTACAGATTTTAAATATGGTGTAGTATTAGCTTATTATCATTCATCAGCAGACGACCCTTCCATTATGGTAGTTCTATCCATCCTCCTTACTCACAATGTGTGACCCAAATGTGCGCGCGCACACACAAAAAAGGAAAATCTGGAATGATTTCAGGACCCAAATTCAGACTCATGGCAGCGAATTAAAGAAGAGAAACTGAGCATTTCTACAGGCGAGGCGCAGTCTGAAAACAAAGCCCATAAATCCAAACGGGAGATACATGAGAGAGAAACACAGCTGTACAAATGACACAACAAAAACCCGAAGGAGACAGAGGCTATAAATACACATGAGGTCATCAGGGAAATGGGAAACACCAGGGTACACAACTGAAACTAATCAGGCAAAATAAGACAAAGGAAGCAAAGCTAAACAATCAAATCAGGAAGTAACTAAATATGGGGGCGTGTAACACGATGATGGAGACTTAACAACAAGACACAGGAAACACAAGCGGAGGCAGGATAAACTATAACCACGAACACAAACTACACGACAAAACTAACTGATCTCAAAATGACAGAATACTGTAAATAACAAAACTCGGCAAAAGGAATTAAACCAAAGCTCTGGAATAATAAATGGGAAACAAACGAAGAACCAACAGAGAATAAATAATGAAAAGACCTAGAAGATCAAAGACACTTCAGGCTGTGGCACCAACCTTCAGCTGAATAGCTATAAAGTTATTAAATCATGGCATTTACCAGCTCTTTCATTTTTAAACATTTATATTATCCAATTTTTTTCTCTGTAAAATCGCTCACCTGAGAGAAACAAGCATCTCTTGAAATGCAGTTACATTACGGTCAGAAATCTCCTCCTGTTTTCTTTTTGATGATGATGATGATGAATGAGTGTGTCTCCACACACATTAACTTCAAAGCACACTAAAGTCTGCTGATGAATTTTCACGCACACAGTTTCAGTTGGGGTGAAACTCCTGTCGGCGCCATCAGAGCAGGACTTTCACTTCCCTGTTTCTTATTTTAACCAAGCAGCTGAACATCTGTGGTTTGTCACAGGGTCGTCCAGGAGATGAAGGGCCCAAAGGGATCCAGGGTCCGCCGGTAAGTTTGACTCTCAGTTCTTGGCCTGCTTTTTTCCCCCTTTGTTTGATGTGGCATTGAACAGCACAGATGTGGCTGATGCTGCAGGTGTGTGGAAGAAGAAACCAGTCTGAATTTATATCTGTGGAATTCTATATTTTGTATTTTTGCTCATCTGCATGTCAGACGCGATTATGAGGCTCTTTTTGGTCAGAGCTGCTGTGTCTCAAAGAGTAAGTGAAAACAAAATTAATCATTTAAAGCTCTGCTGAATGTCAGTGAATGACATGCAGCTGTTGTAAGTATAAGACGCCTTCAGTAGCTGCAGTAGGGAGCTGCTTTTACGTCACATAAATGTGTTTTAATTGATTCATTGATTGATTCTGCACCCCCTTCTTCTATTATCTTACTCACAGTCCATGAAACAATTGTTAGAAAATTAATACATTACCACTTATCCGCACATCGGTGTGCTCCGTCGATGCAGTAAGACAGAGCAAACTGTTGTTTTATAATCTTTTATTTCTCCATTTTCCTGTTTACATGTCTAATATATTGTTTAAAGGCCTTTTTAAATGAAAATTGATTGTATATTATTGATAAACTTTACAGTAATGTCAGACAAAAATGTGTAGAGGTTTAATTACATGGTGTATTTGAGGTTTTTACTTCAACTGAATGAAAAAAATTCAGATTGTTTTTAGGAGTAGACATAGAAAATAACCTAATTTTAAAAAAGCTTCACTCCGTCATCTTCTGTCATTTTTAGGGTCCTCCAGGTCTTTCAGGTCCTGATGGGGGAATTGGAAAACCTGGGCCCAAGGGAAGCAAAGGCCCCCCCGGAGCTCAGGGATCACAGGGACAGGCAGGAATCCCAGTGAGTGGGTACCTACCATCGACTGCTGTTACCTCATGTTGTCTCAACAGATACATGTTCATTTTTTTCAGTACAAGTAAAATCTATTGAAACATCATAATATAAAAGCTGACATGGATGTTGGGTCTGATCAGGGCTCACAGGGAGCTGATGGATCATCAGGACCACCAGGGGAAAGAGGACCCAAGGTAAATTACAGCAAACACATAACAATCATGGAAATGTTTTATTTTGATCATTTCTTCTATGTAACCTTCTTTGATACAACTAACAGGGTTTACCTGGATTCCCTGGAGAAGCCGGCCCCACAGGGCGAGATGGACAACAGGTTGGTGCATTTTGTTGTGAATCAATCAAAACGTCTTCGATCTGATTCATGCGCCTACCCCTGCTAAGTGGCAGGGTTCAGTGGTTGTTAGCAAGTCCAGGTTAAAGACATCGTTTCTGCATTTGGCCCACAGAAGACAGTGTGAGTGTTGGACTTCCATGATTTCACGGGCCGTGACGTTTCTGCCTTTTGGGGCAAAGGCAAGAAATGAGCCTGGCTGACAAAAGTGGCTGAACATTAGTTTTGGAAAACACTTGATAAATCTGCATATATATCTAATAGTTAGATTACTGGGATGTATGTTTGGACACCGACATCATTGGAATGAAATGGAAAATTCTATGAGAGCAGCAGTTTTTCTCAGGTTTTTTTGGGCCATCTTGGATTTGCAAAAGGCAAATCGAGTAAATCTTAAAAGTGTATCAATCTTGCGTCACTATCGGTTGGTGTGTTGGCTTTATTGGCATCTGGCAGTAATGCTGCAGTAAGGTCCCGTTTTTGTTGCCACATTGGGTAACAACAATATCTATTAATGAGATAACTTCTGAGAGAAGTTGATACATTTTATTTTGTTATCAAGCAAATTTATTTTTGATTGAGCCCATGACACTCATATTGTAATTGTTCTATACTTCAGACATTAAGTATGATGTGATTTATATAGACAGAATTTGTTTTAAATGTATTTTTAAGTGCACCTGTGATATATATTTGTTGCCACCTCTTAGTTTTGTGTTTTTGTTATGGAAAATATAAAATATTGTATAAAGCAGTTTTCTGAATTTTTCATCAGGGTCCTCCTGGCCACACAGGAATCGAGGGGCCACATGGAAGAAAAGGAGAGCAGGTCGGTAATAAAGTAAAGCTGCTGCAGCACCGTAAAGCCAAAATGAAAATCCGTGGGCTCCGTGAGGCCCAATCAGAACTGTAGGTTAGCCTCAGAACAATGACTCACTGGCACAGATGCTATTGAACCTTTTCTGAAATTCTCAATAGCAGTTCGACCACATTTACTGCAACAGAAATTAAATTCACTATAAATGCTGCACCTATTTTGGCTGCAGTAACACCAGGCAGCCTGCTCATTAAATGTGCCACGCTGGGCACAACGATCTTAAAGGTGGAAGTGTTTAAGGTACATTTTCTTTTATACAGCATGACGCAAAGGAGACTTTGCTTAGTGATTGGGAACAGCCTGCTAAGGGCAAAACCTTTGACTGCTAACAACTTTCTTTTTTAGCACCAAAAAGCCTGATATCTGACTTTCTGTATGCTGTCCTGTTTTAAAGGGGGACCCAGGTCCTTGTGGGAATCCTGGTCCTAAAGGACCACCAGGAGAGAGGGGACCGCAGGGTGCACAAAGCCTGCAGGGACCGCCTGGACCAGTCGGAAAAGAGGTAAGTGCATCTATATTCAGGCATTGAGCCACATGTTCAGCTTTTGTCTGGTTCGGTAAAGAATTTAAGGACCTCATCACATCACAATCACCTCGGCCTTTATTTTCTTTGTTGAATCATTCAAACGTCCTGTCCAGAGTGTTTTGTTGTGGTTAACAGATGTGCTTTAATTTTGTGGTGGAATTAAATTACTCTCAGCTGAAAATGTGTGACAGTATTTCAGGTGCTTTGTTTTTTCTTTTTTTTAAAGTTAATAACATTGGTTTGAAAAGCATTAAAGCTCTATTCCTGCTCTATAAAATTCCCTTTTCCTGATGATGTGATATTTGGAGGTTTTGGATTATTGTTTTTAAATTAGATTAGATTAGATTTATTGTCATTGCATAAAAGTTCACAGGTACACACTATACAAGGAAATTTAGTTCCAGAACTCCCACCAGAAGAATTCAACAAACAAGACAAACAGGGGAGGCGCTATCAGCGCTACAGAGAATAGAGATTTACACCAGCAGGGGGAGCCAAATTTTTGATAACACACCTGTTTTGGAGCAGATTGTCCTTGTTCTGACTAGACAGTCTCACAGTTCACTGGGATACTCTCAATAAGTCCAATTGCCCAAATTCTTCGGATGCCTCCATTAACAGATCAGAACACATTCATCTCCAGTTCTGAACCCCTCCACCTGTGAGCCCATTCACAGCTGGAGCACGAGCATCCAGCTTGCGGCTCAGGTCCAGTAAGCACTGGTTTCGAGTCTGTACGCTTCTGGTAAGCCCATCCGGTTAAGCAGTCCCGCCAGAGAGCAGATAGCAACCCAGATTTTCTTGATTTGGTGCTAGAACAGGTCCAAACCCAATCAGAAGAGCACCTGCTTGAAGGCTGAAGCTTCAAAGCTGCAGGCTAAACTAACTGAATTCTGCAGTTGTAATAAACCTTTTCTGACTGATCTGGTTCCATATAAAGTTGGTTGCAGGAAAATATACTGGTTTCCCTTTACTGCAGGCTGATTTGATGGCTAAACCATCAAGTAACTTCTATTTCCTCATCTTCCTCAGGGGGATGTCGGCCTTCCTGGTGAACCTGGAGACCCTGGACCCAAGGGGGAGAAGGTAAACGTCCTTCTGAATAGGCAGGTGACTTCTCTGACTCTCTGGATGATGCTCACGGTTTCTGATCGGGCTGTTATTGTGGGCAGGGTGATTTGGGACCTATTGGTTTGTCTGGTCGAGAGGGCCCCTGGGGACCCCTCGGAGGAAATGGTGACAGGGGTCCAAAGGGGGAAAAGGGCCACATGGGACTGATGGTAAGTATAGATACGCTCAGCAGCTTGGTGGCAGTTGGATGGATATTATTTCACTGGAGGTGACACAAAGATAGCTCTCTAAGATCTCTCACCATAAATCAAATAAAGAATGTCATTAAATTTGATCAGAACCACTGGAAAATGTCGTCCTCTCATCAGTGCAAACCGATGTGTTCCTCTTGAACAGGGTGAACCGGGACTGATGGGTGAAGTGGGCCCTGTGGGTCTGCCTGGGTTACTGGTGAGTATATTGTGCTTTGTGAATGAACCTGTATGAGACAGTTCACAGCTGTGATGGATATTTAATGACAGATTTGTGGGGTTTTTTCCTCACATCTCCACTGATGTTAATGCGCACCTTTACTATGATTTTGCTCATTTCAGGGAACGACGGGCCCTCCGGGACTTCCGGGGCCCGATGGACCTCAGGGAGAGAAGGTAATAAAGCAGTTTCTCAGTAACTCTAAAAGTATTAAGATTTATTTAAGTACACAATTCAAAATTGGAAGTTTAACAGTGCCCTTTAGGAATGTTTTTTTTCCCGTTTAAGCAAACCTTTGAAGTGCTTTTTGTTATGAGCACTGAAGCGAGGCCTAAAAGCAGAAAGGCAGCTCAGCTGGTTTATTTACTATGATCCAGGGTTAATAGACGAGTAGTAATAAAGAAGATGGTGTGCACTGGCAGGCAGGAGTTAGGCAATGACTGCAGGCAGACTCATCTGATCCACGAGGGATCACCCGAGGCACAAAGCTAATAGTCTCGCAGCCTGATGAACGCCGTCACCGGTTTGGGAGGGGGAGCCGGGGTAGACACACAGCCGCTCAGGAGGGTTGATGAAGGACAGGTGTGAATGTTCAGTGGTCTGCTGGAGGGAATGAAGCCTCATAACTGGGCACACAAACATGGAGCGAGACAAACAGGACCAAGGGCAACATGGAGAAAGAGTCCAGGCACTAGATGAACATGCTGCAGGAGTCACAACACTTTTTTTTACATGTTGCATGAATGCAACAGACAAGAAAAATATCATGCAGCTCATGTTATTTTCAGTGTGTACTCACATTACACTATCCATATGCTGCCTCAGCACGTAGTCTGTTTCACCCCCAAATTAAAGTGGTTTGAATAATGTTGAGTTAGTGTTTGCACCGCTCAGCTTGCCAGCGTACACATCTAATGCCCAAGCACAGGGGTTTTTTTCAGCATCCGTTGCCTCTGAGCAGCAAAACTGAAATTGCTGTGCTAAATAATAAATAAATCTACAGCATCAGCCCCCATCGTGTGAGTAGAACCAAATATATATATATAGCTGTATGTATAGTCAGTTCCCTAGGTTGGTACAGACGTAACAGAGACCTTCTTTCTTGTTCCCAAATCAGTTTACTGTTTGCGTACAGTACAGACCTGCAGGGGATGAGATTTTTAAAGGTTTTCATCCATGTCTCCAGGGTGAGTGTGGGCCCGCTGGAATGATTGGACCTCCAGGTTCAGGAGGCCCTCAGGTAAGCTTTTTAATCATTATAGTGAACTCAGCAGATATATGGTTACATTTGTCAGATGGTTACGTTTCTGTTGCCATGTTTATAGGGAATCACGGGGCCGCGTGGTGTCAGAGGAGACCCTGGGAGGCTCGGACCACCTGTAAGTGTCCTCTAGTATCAGAAATCTGTTTATTTCATTTGGCATTTTCCATTCATACAGTAGTAGCAAACTAATACTTCCACATTGTGCTGTGCCTGCTGTTGTAGCACAGCTAACATCAGTCAGTTAAGTGCTTGATTGAGGACTGTATTGTGAAGTAATTTAGAGACAGCTCAAGCCAGATATGACAATAAACATGTTCTTTAAAATAAATCAGCACTATAATAATTTTTTAAAAATCCCTGTGACCACTGAAGTACCTGCAGGTGTACTACAGGTACTTCACAAGTATACCAACATGTTCAGTAGTATGAATGATACAGAAATGCTCTACTTCAAAATCTGATTTTGCTATATTATCTTGTGTTAAATATAATCAGATTTGATTCCCTTTTTGTGACCAATGCAGGGTCCAGCAGGACAAGCTGGGCTCAAGGGAGAAGAGGGAGCTAAAGGAGAACCTGGGGAACAGGGACTGAGGGGAGAGCCAGGACCTCCAGGCCCACCGGGGGAGCCGGTTAGTCTGATTTAGGTCTTATATGCATGACATTTATAAAACTACAATATGTAACTAAATGTTTGCCTTCGTAATAATTAGATTCAGTCAAACTGCATTTGTTTATAATGTATGACCTCTTGCAAAATCCTTTATTAATATGGATCACCTGTGCAGGGCGATGACGGTCTTCCAGGAATCCAAGGTCCTGCAGCTCTGCCAGGGTTAGAGGTGAAAATGAAAGCACTAGTTTGAGTTGCAAATATTGCATTTTCAATTATTAACAGCCCTGACTTTGTAACCTCTGCTTCTTCCTCCTCTTTTCTTTAGGGGCTTCCTGGAGAAGTGGGACTTCAGGGTCTCCCAGGTCCCACAGGTGCTCCTGTAAGTGCTGTGTAGAGCATGAAGACACTACAGAATTACTGCTCATCACTATGGCTGTAATTTTTCTTTTGTCTGTCTGAATGAAAGCTCTCTTAGCAGCAACATGACAAAAACATTTGTTTT
Organism: Apistogramma diplotaenia; assembly: GCA_015052665.1. NCBI lineage: Eukaryota > Metazoa > Chordata > Actinopteri > Cichliformes > Cichlidae > Apistogramma > Apistogramma diplotaenia. The sequence goes on along the minus strand of VOQJ01016193.1, from coordinate 44,547 downwards.
GCAGGGAGTTCAAGGTCGACCGGGACCTGAAGGGAAGCAAGGCATGAAAGGAGAGAAGGTAAAGATCCTCACATCAAAATTACGTTTTGCTAAAATGTTTGCATAAACATCGCACAAGTAGTGAAGAAATTTGTGTTTAGTCTGTTGTTTTTTTGTTGTAACGATGCATCTCAGCAATAACTGTTCAATTGTTGGAAAACCTGTTCATTTCCTCTTAAATGGGGTCACTTTTGTAAGGTGTGGGGTGAGTCGCAGAGTCGAGCATTTACTGATGTCAAACCAGCTTCTCCCTACTTTGAAAATATGCACATAGCAGCACTATATTTAATCACATGCCACCAGTCACATGGGCTGTTTACATGAATGTTGTTTCCAAATGCAACATGAGGACGTATATAGCAAATGTATACAGACAACCCTTCAAAAAATATCTCATACTGCTCTTACATTAGTCAACTATCAACAGGTGCAAAAATAGAGACTTAAAAGCTGCTGCTTCTGTGTTGAGCACAAAGTGCAATATTCATCTGCACCCACACAAAGTATTTCACAGTGTTGTGGTGACCCGAGACCACAGAAGGCAAAGCAAAGTGACTGTGGGTGAGTGGAGTCATGACGGGAAAGTAAGTGCATTACAGGGTTACCCGAGCATCAGGAACCCGGAGTGTCTGCAACCAACACGCAGCTTTAAAGTGATGTGGAGTGAAAGTTAGAGAGATATATAAGATGCATTAAGGATGAGTTGCATATTTTGACTAAGATGGACAAATACCTGTTAATTCATTAGGTTTTCTTGTGATCACTTTATGTTTTGTCCCACAGGGAGAAGAAGGCAAGACTGGCTCACTCGGGAAGAGGGGTCATGTTGGAAGGAGGGTAAGTATTAATGTAGTTTATGTAGTTTTTGCAGTGCAAGGACAGCACAGGGTTGTGGTTTACACACTCACCTAAAAAGTGGAAGATCTGTGGAATAAAACAGCAGCCAGAATAAACTTTAAGGATGTAGCAGTGAATCCACAGTTGTGACGAAGCTAAGATGATCTGTGTTCAGTGTTGTTTATTTTTTAACCAACATGACCCTTGTCCTCAGGGAAAAAGGGGAAAAGCTGGAGTCCGAGGACCGAGAGGAGAGAGGGGACCCAAGGTGGGAATACAACCAAAGGCATAACCCACTGCTGCTTTAATTATGAGCTATGATCTGACAGTAGACTGCATTTCTATTATTTAGGGTGAAAAGGGAGGGACAGGTGTGGTAGGCCTCCCGGGATGGTCAGGACTCATTGTAAGTCCATGTGCTCACCTTCCACACGTCACATCATTGTTGAAGTCGCCTCTTCAGCAGTCTGTCACACTCAGGGATTTGAAGACAGACTAGAGTGCAGTTATGAGCCATTCGGTTGATTTTTACTTGATGTTTTTGTGTTTGTCGTCAAGGGAGTCCCTGGTTTACGCGGAGAACCGGGTGATCAAGGTCAAAACGGTGAAAAGGTAAACAAGAAAAAATGATATTTTACATTTTACCATTAAAGACCAGCTAAACTGGTCTTGAGCAATACTTTTTTTTATTTGGTAAACCACTGGTGGTGCAGACGAGGCTCAAGCATAAACAGAGTGTTTATTTAGCCTGAACACAAATTGTGTGACAAACTGTTTCTGTGATACTCAGCTTTAAAAAAACACAAGACAATGTGAGACTTTGTTTAACTGTTGGCTTTATTTTAAATGATATAATCTCAGCTAAGTGAGAGGCCAGAGCACCAATGCAAAAGGAGACATCTTCTGAGCGCAGACTGGACTCAGTGACAGTTACTGAACAATTAAGATCAAAAAAACAAACTGGTGAATAACTCAGGAGGGTGAGTTTGCTGTGGGAGTGGAGGGAGGAGCATCTGTTAAAGAGGTACTGAGAAAAAGTGCAGTGTGAACGCTGAAAGCCGAACGATTTGACCTGCAATGTGAAGAAATGCTTAAAACACTTGACTGGTCGGCAGGTGGTGCTCAGGGGGCTGATTTGTTGGAGAGTGGGGCAGGTGGATAGTTTCAGGAAAACCAAACTGACTGGGCTCAGGAGACTCCTCGAGGAAGTCAAAGCACAGGACGATCTCACACAGGCTTCAGGCACAAGCACGAAAATCACTGACGGCCTAATTGCCACCATATTGGTGACAACGATCTGGCAGAGAGCCGGAGCATGTGCTGGTTTCTGGACCCAAATGTACATGAAGTGAATAAACAATTTAAAAAAAAAAACTTTATTCTGTGTAGCTGAAGAAAACAAAGTCCATATAATACATTATGCTGCCATATTAGCAATCCTCCAACATGTTTCCTGTCTCCTTAGGGTGAGAAAGGTGACATGGGACCACCTGGCCTACCTGGACTTGATGGCTTGAAGGTAAGAGCAGCTAACAGATTTACATAGAAAGAACAGTCATAAACAAAATGCTTACAAAACAACCATCTTTTACTTTGTAGTCTTTTGTTGGATGATGGTAAATGACTTTATACTATGTTTGAATACAGTGGGTCTTTCTGACAGAGGGCCCACCCAGGGGGTTCAGGGGCCATTAAAACTAGAGGCATTACATCACTGTTGCTTTGGGATTTTCCTTTTTCAGGGTATTCGTGGTCCTGTTGGATTGCCTGGTCCTGTGGGCTCAAAGGGGGAACAGGTACACAAAATTAAGACTACAGCATCCCCATGCACGGTTAAACAGTGTTGGACGTTGAGAAATGTTTGTCTCTCTGTGTATTGCTGCTGTCTCAGGGAAACATTGGTCAGCCTGGGCCCAGGGGTTTGTCAGGGATGCCGGGATTGCCTGTAAGTGTCATCTCACACTATAACATATCATTCTAAATCTTTAATATGCTTTGGAGTACGTCAAGCTTTTGTAACATCTTTTATTTACTGTGCATTCTTTCACGTCTCTTTAACTGATGTGTTCTTCTTTCTCTGATATGCAACGTTTAGTCAGGAAAATATATTTTGGACAATTTCAATAGTTAATATTTTGGATTCAAGCATTTCATGTGTTGCTCAGATACTTTCTGCCAGATTACGCCTGAAGAATGAAGACAGAGACAGAGAAGTGGAACGTGTGATGGGAACTTTATTGTTTTATAATAACCTCCATCATTTCTGCAAAATGCAGACTGCTAGCTGTCAGCCTGCCCTGTTCTTCAGCTACCAGTCTATTAAATCATTCAGAGCTCAGAAGCACATTATGACTCTGTTCAACCCACTGTGTCTTAAGGAGAAAAACCATTCATTAACTCATGTTATAAAAGCAGCGAGGCTGCAGCTGACAGGCTCTTAACGCAGCTGATTAAAGCACTCGGAAGTCAATAAATGCACTTCATGCTGAAAAATCACACTAATGCCCTTTTCTTCCTGTCCTCTCTTCTCTTGCAGGGTTTGTTTGGATTAAAGGTATGAAATCATCACCTCCAGCTTTTTTTGTTCCTTCTACAGCAAACACTCTTCAGCTCTTACTCACCACTCTGTGAAGAAAATGGCCTGTTCTTTTTAGTGACGCACACACAAAATCGTAAAGAGTCTGATGGGATCATGCGACAGTCTTTATTTCCTTATCCGTATGTCTGACGATTAACAGTGTGAATACAGAATTTTATGTTCTGTTGTTGTGATTCTCCCTGCAGGGTTTGAAAGGCTACCAAGGTCTGCCTGGACCGCCTGGCAGGACGGGGCTTCCAGTGAGTTTACACCAGATTGGTGAAAAAACGAGCTGCTTTTCCAATGCAAACATGTGTCTGTGCTGTGCCATCTCTTCTCTTCTGACACTCTTTCTTCCTTGTGCTGCTTCACCTGATCTTGGTGGAAAAGACGTGTGATTGACTAGAACTTCCTCCTAATTCTAATTCCCTCTCACACCACTTGAATTACGTTACACTGACAGCTGTGTGAAATAATATAATTTTTCCCAGTTATATTGAAAGAAACCTTTTTCAATTGTGTATTGATATTTTTGTAATCGAGTTCCTCTTTGGTGATGCGCTCATTTGTGGATCAATCTTGTGTTTTAGGGTCCACCTGGTATTCCCGGGCCTCCGGGAAAGTCATTGAACATGACCTTGTCTCAGCTCAAGGTAAGTGGTTTTTAAACTCTATGTTGAAATGATGCATTAAACTCATATATTTAAAAAAAAAACATTTGGGCAGAATGATTTTAAAAATAAAGTAATGTCAAAATCATCATTTTTCATTAAATCTGCATTGCTCCTCATCGTTGAACTTGCCTGGTTCATATTCTGATAATTCTCCTCCGTTTCCAGGACCTGATATACATGTCAGATAAGCCCAACTATGTTCTGATCCAGTCGCTGCTGGACAGTCTTCAGCAGGAGCTTCAGCTGCTTCTGGATCCTCCTGATGGCACCAAGGAGCATCCAGCTACCACCTGCCTGGAGCTCTGGCTCTGCCACCCTGAATTCAGCAGTGGTTAGTTACAGAGACTTTAAAGTAATATTAAAACCCAGACCCATACATGCTGTGTATAGGGAATTACTAATGAATAGCTAAACTGTGTTACAGCTTTGTTATAATACAATAAAAATAAGAAGGCTTCATTTTATTTGGCTCTCCCTATGCAGTGATTCACTTTAGCATCAGTGGCTTTATAATTAAGAGCAGCTAAAGCAAAACTTCTTATCACTGTTTCTAAAATGCTTTGAGCCCCATAATGGAGCAGCAGTATGTACGAGGTTCACACTGCCTCTCTGCCAAGGTCAGCTCTGATAGGCTGCCTATGACCACAGCTGGATAAGCTGGGATTAAGTCTATTTAGAAGCTATCAAAGCAAAACAAGTAGGAGTGCTTCAGTTTTTAACATTATCAGTGCACTTCACTTACCTCTGAAGCATGGAGAGTAAGTAGCCTTGTGAAATGTTCTCCTTTCTTCTGCCTCTTTAGCCTCACTTAACACAGATTCTTGCCGTGCTGTGTGTGTTGTACATAAGCACTGATATCAAGTCTCAAAATCTGATTGTTTCAAGTAAGATCATCCAGCAAAATGCATGAATTTGAATTTTTCTTGTTGCCACAGGATAATAATAGTTCAAAGAAGATATGTTTTTACACTGTAACATCTTTATTCCTGTTCTTTTCAGTCAGTGTGTTGAAGTTTGTCAGTGTGTTGTGTGTTTCCTGCATTCGCCTGGTTTTACAGTCAGTGTGGAGCATAACGTGATACTTTGATCCCAGCAGTTCTCACTGAGTTCTTGCTAACGTTTCTGTGCAGGAATGTATTACATTGACCCCAACCAGGGCAGTCCTGCTGATGCCCTGCTGGCTTACTGCAGCTTCTCTTCAACATCAAAACAGACCTGCCTTCATCCTCAAGACTCTCAGGTATAAAGACATCAGCAGAGGAAAAACTGCAGGAAATTGCACCTCTGGATCAAGGACATGCCCGCTATCATATAATGTGTCTGTATTGTAGGATGAATCTCAGTTTGGTACATTGTCAGTCAGCGCACACTTCTGTTGTGATGATTGAGACTTCTGCAGTGGTGACCTTTGTCTCCGAGCAGGAAGCTTCTTTAATGCTCCTGCTTTTTCAACTTAAATGTGAACAGTTATGATGTAGTCATGAGTGGAAGTGAGGCTGTAGTAAGAACTTGTTTGATTTGTTAATTTCACTGCTGATATTTCACTACCAAATTTCTTCAAGTCATGTTGAGTAAAACTTATATAAATTTTATGTTCATGTAAAGTGAATGAGGTCATGTAGAGGACATAAGATATTGTGATTCTCATTGTATCGTCTGTTTAAAATCATAAAACACACTTACGTCTCACCCTGTCTACTCCAATATAGTCCAACCTACATCAATAATTGACTCACTCAACCAGAGAGAAATGTGAATTGGTCTCACTTACTGTAGCATGAGCTGAATGCTACTCTGGTTCATGTCTGAGCAGCATGGTAATTCAGGGTTTCATTAGCAGCTGTCTGAAAATGTTGACTACATGAAAGAGTGACGTGCTTTCAGTTTTGGAAACTGTGCCTTCTGTTTTTTCTCCGCTTGCAGCTGCCCATCAAAGCTTGGATGGAAGAATTTTCTGAAGATGAATCTTTTCAGTGGCTCAGCAAGCTCGATCAGGGATTCACGGTAAGTGAATTCTTCTGGGTGGCCCTACCAAACACTGAGTCTAAGGGCTGGGTTCTGCTAGGCAAGAAGTTCCCAATGGTTAATTTCTAAAGTTGGCTGGACAAATACAACAGGCAAAAGTTTGTGAATTAGAGGAAATATACTCCCACTTTGTCAGGCACACCCATTCGACTGCTCGTTAACACAAATATGTAATCAACCAATCATGTAGCAGCAACTTAATGTATTTAGTCATGCAGATGTGGTGAAGACGACGTGATGAAGTTCAAACTGAGCATCAGAATGAGGAAGAAGGAAGATTTAAGTGGCTTTGAATGGTGGTTGGTCTGAGAGGGGCTGGCCCAAATATGTCCAGACTGCTTGGAGCTGATAGCAGGGCAACAGTAACTTCATGTGTTGTCTACTTGTTACAACACATCAAAGCTTGAAGCACATGAGCTGCAGGAGCAGAAGATCACACCAGGCACCACTCCTGTCAGCCAAGGCCACAAAACTGCAGTTATGATTTGCACAGGCTCACCAAAATTAGACGACAGAAGAGTGAGAAAACATTTTGATTTCTGCTCTGGCATTCAGGTGGTCAGAATCCATCCTGCCTTCTAACAACAAGTCAAGCTGCTGGTGTGATGGTGTAGGAGATGTTTTCTTGGCACTTTTAGGACCCCTTAGAAACAACTGAGCATTATTTAAACACCGCAGGCTACCTGAATATTATTGCTGACCATATCCATCCTCTGATGGTTGCTTCCAGCATGACAGCACACCAGGCCACAAAGCTCAGATCATCTAGAACTGGTTTCCTGAACATGACCGTGAGTTCACTGTACTCGAATAGCCTCCACAGTCACCAGATCTCAGTCCGGTGGAGCACCTTTGGGATGACGTGGATCAGGAGATTTGCATTGTGCATTATGTGCAGCCAACAAAACTGCAGCTACTGTGTGATGCAAAACCTCAGCCGGGTGTTCCTACGTTTTTTCTCCAATTTTCTTTATTTACAATAGTGATCTGCTCCATTATTATGAACCAGCCCACACTGATAACTGATACTTTTTTACACAGTTCTATTACCCAGGTGCTAACGTGGTCCAGATGCGCTTCCTGAGATTGCACAGTAGCACTGCTGTACAGAAGGTCACCTACTCCTGCCATCCAGGACACAGACTGGGCCCGGCCAGCAGAGATGCCAAATTCCTCACTGAATCAAGGACACAAAGTTACCTCGGAGTACTTCAAGATTGTGTGGTATGTAACAGAACTACTGGGAAATGTATTCCCATTTTTACTTCATAAGCCTACCACAGTTACAAAGAAGTTCCTAAAGCTCTGCTAGTCATGCTGCTACGTTTGCTCTTTTCTTCTTAAAGTTTTATGCTTTGAACAAAATAAAGATGCCATTTATTTATATTAAATTCAATAGAAAACATTCTTGACTAACTGTACTGCAGACCAGAGGGATGCAAAATTGAAACCATGTAAAATGAATCTAAGGGTTTCACTAATAAGGGTTTACTACTGCAAATGTAAAAATGCCTTCTTTTTTCCCCCATCAGCCGGGAGAAGAGGTTGTTTCTGGTCCTCGGGAATCTGTGTTGGAGTTCGAGGACCTCCAGCTCCTTCCTCTGAGAGACGTGGCACTAATGGGAGGAGGAAATGTGACGTACCAGTTTGGCATCACTGTTGGACCCGTGTGTTTCAGCTAGAGGTGGGAGAAAGCTGTCTCAGAAGACTCTCAGGTCCAGGACACAGACTCTGTTAGAAGCATGGACAGGAGGAAACTACCTTCCAGTCTGTGGACTTTTTGCTTCTTTGTCCTCTTATGTTGGAGGATTTTATCTCTCAAGTTCAGTGACTATGACTGAATTTTAGAGGCCAAAAGTGCGGAGAAGGCAATTTCGTTTACAGAGACATTAAATAATTTAAAAGTGTAATTTTTTTAATCCTTTTACATACAATGTTTTGTTTTTGTTATGCAGTTATGCAGGGATTGTGTTATAGCTTGCTCACTGTGTATATTAAAAGTCAGACTGTCCTTGCTGATGTGTTAACAATGTGTTCTTTACAGGGACACAGCTTCTGTGCTCCCATCGCTCTGTAAGCTCTAACTGTACATCCACTACTCCAGTACTGTATCTCATCCCAGGTGCCATTTTTTTTCCTCAAGGTGCTAATTTTATTCAAAAGACCAACATTTATTTAATACTACAACCAATAGAAAGGGACAGTTCTATTATCCTTTGCATACTTGATTCTGTCTGTTGTCGACAAGACCAACTGTGTTCATCTTGAAATACAAAGCATTGTTTATTGTTTTCAGTGTTTCATATTGTTATGGCTGTTTTGTTTTTTTTTGTCTCAGGTATGACTCCACACATTGGCACTGAATCTGCTGTTGCCACAACTGTTGGTCAGTTTTGTAGTTTGGCCTTCAAGAAATTTTGACTGGAAAACACCAAAATGCCATGTTGCAGCTAGAGATGCTCACTAGAGCGCTAAATGCGATGCAGCATGAGAAAAGCCAACCAAAGATGCCGGCCGAGAGTCCTGGCTGCACACAACAACCGGACTTTCCCATATTTCCAGTGTTAATCTTCATTGCCTGCAAATATCTCTCAAAACTATATGCAATAAATGTAGTTTTTAACAGTTTCTGTGAGGGGAAATCCCTGCTTAGAACAGCCTAGTAGTGTGACCTGGCCAGCCAACCAGTGACATGTGTCCCTTTAGTGATTCTGGTGACTTTTCTGGCTCTAGCCTGTGGTGGTAACACTGTGTGGATTGTGATTGGGCGACGGTTGCTACAAGTGACTGTTAACCTATTTGCATCATCACTAAACCAGGAAAATTTAAAGAACGCAGAGTTTCAAGGTAAAATTTTATGAAAAATAATGAAAGGTAGATAAATGGAATCTGTTTTTTTTTTACATGCTAATCTAGAAGTTTTTAAAATGTTAGGAAACAAAATCTTAAAAATCTTGATCAGATGGTTGAAGACAAATAGACCATTAACTAACTGATTCATGCACGGTTGCTGCAAACTACAGTACCCACATGTCCGGGGTAATGCTTCAGTCTCTTTCCTCAAGTCACTTTTTATGTTAGAAGTTAGCAGCATGCTACACAGATATTAGCATGCAAGTTCAGAGAGAAAGAAACACGATTGGACCAATAACAGTTCTTCCTTTGGCTGCACCCTGTAGGAATCACCACAGTGGATCGTCTGCCTCCATCTCACCCTATCTCTACCATCCTCCTCTGTCACACCAACCCTCTCTATGTCCTTATCTATGAATCTTCTCTCTTCTACTGTATGTATTGTTTACATGGACTGCAGGCAACCAAAACCTGCAAAGACATGATTGGTCAATAGAACTACAAACAGAAACCAGAGCTTCTGGCCTATCAATTCACCTGCTGTCTGAAACAAACAGTTTTAGCTCTTCTCGTTAAGCTGCCTTTGTTCTGATTGGCTGCCCCTCGCAAACAGGAAGTTCTGACAGCAGGTGGGTGGGCCTTCAGTACTCACAGCCAGAATATTTGAGCCAGAGATGACCATATTAAGATTTTTGCACTTCTTGGCATCATACAGATTTAAGAGTAGTCTTTCTCTCCCATGCACTTTTTAAAATTTCATATTTGATTTTTAAAAATTGCATGAAAACTGGTCTGGAAATATGCTGATTATCCTCCATTTTCTTTAAGGTCTTTGACAAAAGCTGCTGGTATCTCTGAGAATTCACCACATTTTAACTAAATGTTTCCTATTCTCCTGCCTCACAGGTTCAGGCCTACATCAGATTTTCTGTCCCCTTTATTAAGGAGTATGTGACATTTAAAAGTATGAGTGTCATGCAAACCTAAAAGTGAGATTGAACACAAACAACCAGGAAGAACCATTATGTAACTGTAGATTAATTGCAAGAGTAGTAAGTACCCTGGCCCTGCATAGCCATTTAGCTTTGGGCATTTCTGTCTACCTGAATTTCTTCCTTACTCAATCTGCAAAGTGCTTGGGTCCAGTGAAAAGAGGCGGTGAACCTTGTAGCTGCTCAGCAGAATTAGCGTTTGTGTCCCAGAGGCAGTCAGCAGTGAGTGATGAGCAGTTTGCTGTAAAGTGTGCATGGAGAATAAGATCTCAGGGAGACAGTGTTGAGAGCCAAAATAACATCCCTGCAGCTGGAAAACACATTTCCTTCAACATCGTCCTCATACCAAATTCTGCCCGAGAGCCAAAGGCCAACCAGAGGAATTAGAGCTAAACATATTAATCGCAGGTTTTTAATTCTGGCTTTGTGTTTAACGTTCAGCATTTTCTTTTAGTATTTAGATTTTATGATAGCATTTCATATGATTGCCTTAGCTGGCTGAGACTGATCATTGTTACTTCACTTGTTTTGTACAAATTATCACTTTTAAAATATGAAACAACATGCTGGGCGTCTAACTTGTGTGATCCCTAAATCAACTTGTTCTAAGTGTTTCAGCTTAATTAAAAATATATATATACAAACATACATACATTACTAAATACTGTCTCAGTGTAATTTATCTTTGTTCGTTTTGGAATTATTTGATCAGAGACTAAACTATGATGATAATTTCTGTAGATGAATTTATTCAACCTGAGAGAGGCATGAATATCTGCACCAGATTGCATCCTAATTTTCCAGGTATCAACCTCAGGTGGCAGGTAGAGGGAAAGTCTGAAGGCAATTAAGCATAAGACTGCAAGTAGGTTTCTCGGATATGAAAGCTTGTTTCCACCACTGAAAGCTTTTTTTTTTCTTTTTGCCATCCATCAAAAATTTGGGATACTGTCTCAGTGAGTTGGGTATCTCCAAATTTTTGACTTGCTAACCAACTAAGCTTGGCCATTTTATGTTTGTTTTTTGCTTATTTTTCTTTCAGTGACTGAAACAAGCTTCGAGACTCTGCAGTCCTGCACCACTACACAAGATAAAATATAATAAAACTGTATATTATGGCCTCTAACATGATGACAGCTCATGAACACTGACAGTAACTTTATTTTCAATTAATTAACAGACTAGCAGCTGCATGTGAAATATTTTTTATTTTTTCAAATTATTCTCCTGGAGATATTGGGTCAAAAACAAAAGAATATGAAATAGTTATATTGCATAAATCATTAAATTTTAAAGCAAAGAAGTTGGTTGTAAAATTAGAATTTTTTGACAGTTTTTTAAACTATTTTCCCTGAGAGAATGAGTCGACAACAGAAATAATCCCAGTAGTCTGACTGTATTTGTAATATACTAATGCTTCATTTTTTTTTACTGTACTGCTCATCTGGGGTTCATGTAAGTTTGTTTCCGTCACCAGAAAAACGGAAAAGATAAAATAAATAAATAAACAGAACAAAAAAATCGCAAGATTTCGATTTACAATCATTTCGAAAAAAATCGGGTTATTGCCTCGTTTTTGAGCTATTTTCTCAGGAGAACGAGATAGTAAAAAAACAACTTTATTTTGTTTTTTCAGTGGCGGAAACAAGCGTGTTTTTGTTGTAGTGAAGAGTTTATTTCTCTACACGTACCCGGTAAAACTCGTGTTCAGACGTGTACTTGTGTTTAAATTAAGCACATTTTCAAAGCGGTATTCCTGAAACGCCACATCTTGTGTTTAAAGCTTAAATAAAGTAAAAATGACCTGAAATACAAAGCTGTATTTGTTGATAAACCGGTTCGTTCAGGGTTAACGCAGCGACTTCCAGATCACGTGATCACGTCACATGACCCACCTCGTCAGCTCTTGTCAGATCTTTTCCGCATCTCCGTTTGGATTCCTATCCCTGAACTTTAGCCATATTTCCCGCTTTTTATTTTGCTTGACATTTCATGTGGCAGCGGGGCTTCTCGTGTGACAGTCGGACAGAGGACTGCGCTGCATGTTTGTTCACCTGTCTCCCAAACAGAGCCTCGGTCCATTCAGAGACGAGCCGAGGAGCCGCAGCTAGCCTGTGGTAGCCCGCTAACAGCTGCTCAGCTTTCTCGGAGAATAGCGTCGCTGTGAGGCAGCCAACCAGGCACAAAGGTGAGGGGGGAGCTGCTGAATGTTTGACTTCAGACTTACACCCGGTGGTCTTGACACAGCATGTCAGCGATGTGACAAAAGCAGGATTAATGCCGAGTCTTGGCTTATTAAGCTAGCGTGTTGTTAAATATATGAGTCGTACTGTTAGTTTGGGCGGTTATACACACGCTTACTCGCATTTTGATTATCTTTCTTAAAATATGGAAGATTTTTAGAAAAATTGTTATATTAAACGCTATCGGAAGCCTTCTTAGTTTTTACACCCCTTCTTAAACCATCGCTAAGGAGCATGCACATAGTGCATCTCTTAAATGTGCACGGGTCTGAAGAAAAGATGAACACATAAAGTGAAAAGTTTGATTTGAGCCATAATAATTTCCCTTGCAGGCTCAACAAAGTGTCTGTCTATGCGTCCATAAGCATCAAATCAAATATCCGGCTGTTACTCGGCGCACTAGGCGTGATCATTAGTATAATTTTAGATACCAATGCGGCTTTTCACTTGCTTGCGTGTTACTCAGATGTACATACAACTCCATTGCCATGAAGCTAACCAATGCAAGTTAAGCCAACTTTGAATTTTCTTACAGTTGCACTGTAAAATAGCAAGAAAACAAAACCAAAACGTGCCAGAATTGATGGACTTTAACATTCCACTTCATTACCGTAAATGTGGTGCTCATTTTTCAGGGCAGGTTCTATGACCTACGACCATCAGCCCCGATCAGAGGATGTATCCACCTTCCAGAAAGGACTTCATCTCTTTGACGCTCAGTGACTCGCACAGCCAGACCTACAACAATGGCAAACACCGACGGCAGTCCTGCTGGAGAGTGAGTAGGCCTGTAATGTGATATATATGACCTGAGTTTTAGCATTTTCACTCCAAAAGCCTGTCTTCTCTTATGTCACAAAAGAAAAGCCTTCTAATCAGGAGTGGGAGGAGGAAGCTGAGGCAGCAGGCTTCACACATGTACAGTTAGTTGTCAGTTTTGAGGAGAAGGTTGAAATTTGCGAAACATACAGCGAGTTGGAGAAGCTGATGAATAATTGTACAAACATTCGTGGAGCTGCGGT
>VOQJ01016193.1:13107-26126 GCA_015052665.1 Apistogramma diplotaenia | reverse complement strand
TTTACAAAACGGAGCCTTTAGAAGAGTCTGAATTTGAATATTTGGCTCACAGAAAAGCAGACCATCTGTCCCCGTGTGTGTGTTTGTGTATAGTCACCTGTGAAATGTTCTACTTGACCAAGTAAACCCTGCTCCTGCAAACCTATAGAACACATACAGACTCTAAAAACATGCTTGTTAGCTTTATAGGTGTTTCCAAAGTGCCAGGTGTGGTTGTGGGTGTGGGTGTGGGTGTGGATGCAAACAAAACAGTTGTCGTCATCCTGTGATGAATTTTGATCTGTGTACCTAAAGGGAGGTTTTACCTTGTGATGGATAAATGCAGTGTGCCTTGGTTTCTCAGCCATATCCTACCCTCACTTGTCACATCCAGTTTCAAAACAGTAAGCCGTTAGCAGCGAATGCGCTCAGCTCGAGGTTTCAAAGCTGGACTTTACTTACCAACGGGTGACATCAGCGTGGTAAAATCCATATTTCATTTACAGTCCGTGGTCTGACTGCAAATCTGAGCATCACACTTTGCTCAAAAAGTACAATACCGAATCACGAGTCTCCCGATAATTTCAAACACTGCTTTCAGTGGACAGCGTTTGCACTGTTCGGCTGAACAGAATCGCCTCATTGTGTCGAAATGGCTACAACAAAGTGAAATGAAAATGCCCCCTGAGGCCATAGCTCAGACAATGGCTCAATAGTTTCGTGATGTTGCACAGGTGTTAATTAGAGCAGAGTGGTGCCAGCTTGCCTGTTGCCTTCTCTCCTCGGAGACCCTGGTTTCCTCGCTCCCTCTGCCTGCTGGGTTTAGCTGGTTAGATGCTCTATTTGCAAACTGTCAGTGCACTCGCATGAGGTGGAAAGAGATGTTGAGTTTATACAGGGTAAGAAGACTCTGCCTTCTCTTTAAAAATACATTTAAAGAGGCACAAACAGACGTGCATATTAGAATCTGCTTTGAGACATCTGTGATTGAAATTGAGACTTGTTGCAGTGCAGCTAGCGGTATTCATCTGCCCACAGAAATGGAAGCAGCTGTCTCGGCTCCAGCGAAGCCTCATCCTGTTCCTGCTGGCGCTGCTGCTCATATTGGGACTGCTCTCCTACACCAGCATCACAGAGCAGTGGCGAGGTAAACAAGCCCCGTTCCACACACACACAGACCAAGTCTGTCATCAACTTTAATAGTCTCGCTGCTTATCTAGCTTAACGGAGTGTATGAGTGTATTTATATAATGCTTATATATAAAATGCTGTACAACAATTAAAACATAATATAAAAAAAGAACTGTTTAAAAAAAAAACATAAGGCTCATTGAACAAAAGTTTTTAACTGCTTTTTAAAAGACTGGAGTGGTAAACTGTCCCCCTTGTCTTCAGTCTTACATGAGGGATGACTAAAAGATTGTGAGCGGCTGCAGTGAGTAGCGTTGTGTTTAATACGTTGAGATAAGTAGTCTGTGGCGTTAGTGCTCTGCATGTAAGCGTGAGGATTTTAACGTGAATTCTAAAACTGGGAGCTGATAAAGAAAATGAGTGTTTGGAGCCTCGCTGCGGCACTTTGTGTTGCTTGGAGGCGTGACAGAGATGATTTGTCTAAGCCAGTAAAAAGGGCATTACAATAATTTAGGCGTGATGACACAAATGCACGAACAGTTTTCTCCAGTTCACAGGAGATGACTATAGCTCTCAATTTAGAAGTGTTCCTTAAATGAAAGAAACAGGAACGTGAGATCGATTTTATATGTGGATCAAATGCGACACAGAGCTTACAAACTGCTCTTCACACGGGAGCAACAGGAAGTGTTTATGTCTGTGGTGATAAAAAAATTACAGTAAAACTCCAGGACACACTGACCACTGATAGTTTATTCTTATATTTACCGGCAGCTCTGCTCATAGTTTGCTGGTGCAGCATCATCATGGTCTTCTTATCCTATGCATGTATCTGCTCGTGTAGGTCTGTCTGACCGGGAGGACTGGCTGGACTTGGATGACAGAGAGTTAAAGGCCATTCCTCCAGGTGTGAAGCCGGTGTTGGGTCTGGCTGCAGGTAAAGCCCCAGCTCCAGAGGCAGGACCTCATCTGAGGCCAGCTGTGGGTCCAGATGCTGTGGCAGAACCCAGAGCACCAAATATCCCCGTTTTGGCTAAGCCCCCCAAGGTTAGAGTTGTTTTCGCACTGATTTACTTTTGTGCCTGGATTATTTACCTGTCCACTGAATCTTATTATGAAGTTCCATGTTTGTTATTTGATGGTAGATGGCATAAAAAAACAACATAATGCTGACATCACAGAATGCCTATAAAAGATAAACTTTGGGTTAGTCACTGGAACGTGCCTTAAACCTGGATTCTTTATAACCAGCAGAGGAATATGAAACTGACAGTTTCTCACTGATTTATGACGTTTCCACGCTGATTTTATGGTCTCAATTGCTTGTTGTAATTAATATTCAGTGCAACATGTTTCATTTGTAAATTATGGTGCTGTTTATAGTTAAATAGACCATAAGGAATGGTATCCTTTGCCTTGTAAAAACCCACCTTGTAAATGACAAGTTGCTACCCTCGTTTGTCAGATCTTACTTTCATTTGGTATCAAAACACCAAAATCAAAATGATCAAGCTGATGCTTTGAAATTGAGATTTCACTGTTAAGGCTGACGTACGTACGGCTGCATCCAAAGCAGACCTTTTCCATGAAATGCTTGTGCTTCCACAGAAAAAGCCATTTGTAAACAAAAGGGGTCCGCCAAGCCTGCAGAAAGATGGAAATGTTTCAGACACGGTCGGTGGGGAGAAGCAAGAGCAGGGGGTGGTTCAGGAGGAAGAAGGCGAGGAGGAGGAAAAGCCAAAGAAGATTGTCAGGTGATGCTCAGAAGGTCGTACTCAACATGCATCAGCGAGACAGATCTAAATAATTTAGGAGTAAGATGTTTACTTTTACTGCACAGCTGGAGAGGAGCAATGATTGAAGCTGACCAGGCAACAGAGCCTCCACCCTCAGCCAATGAGAAAGAGGCAGCAGCGCCCCCGGCAACTGGCGGCCCGGATGACACTGTCCCACTAGAAGGTCAGGACGGCTCACTGTGATTCTTCAAGTGTAGAGGGGAAAGAAGCTAACTTCTCATACTTTCTGGGGGCCACTGAGGAAGCTTAAACACTTCCCCTCAAACAGATTCTTTAACGTAGTTTTGGCCAACTCTGCTAGCATATGCTCTTTAAAGCCCAGCTCTTCCTTTTGACTTAAAGCTGAACGTTTCCTACTTGCTGTGCTCAAAGCATCGATGCACGGCGCAGAGTTTCTACTTCATTTCTATTCTTGCTGCTCCCGACAATCAGAAACTAGGAAACGCTGTTTTGTGGAGCTTCCCGCAGGAAACGCTGACATAAGTTTACACTTTAATTATTCATTGTTATTCCTCTGCCTGAAGTTTTACCTGAGACGAGAGAAAGGCTGGAGGCGGTGTGCGAGGCCTTCAAACATGCTTGGAAAGGTTATAAGGACTACGCCTGGGGTCACGATGAGCTCAAGCCCATCTCCAAGTCTTTCGGTGAATGGTTTGGACTGGGTCTGACGCTGATTGATGCTTTGGACACCATGTGGATTATGGGCTTAAAAGAAGGTATTAATTTTCACGTGTTTTCTTTATTTCTTTACATATTTTAAGAACAATACCTGTGTAGGATGCAGCATTATTATTATTGTTGGTTGTAATTTTCCTTTCTTGGCACAGAATTCGCCGAAGCAAAGAGCTGGGTCGACAAAGAGCTTTCCTTCAACAAGAATGTGGATGTGAATCT
This sequence comes from Apistogramma diplotaenia, assembly GCA_015052665.1. Taxonomy (NCBI): domain Eukaryota; kingdom Metazoa; phylum Chordata; class Actinopteri; order Cichliformes; family Cichlidae; genus Apistogramma; species Apistogramma diplotaenia. Next base: position 22,326 of record VOQJ01016193.1, on the reverse strand, counting down.
GTTTGAAACAACCATCCGCATCCTGGGGGGGCTGCTGAGCACGTACCATTTAACAGGCGACCACCTCTTCCTGGACAAAGCTGTAAGTTGACCAGTAACAAGTGTTCTTACTATCCCGTCTCTGGAACTGTCGTTCATAAAATTTATAAAGCGCAAGACAACTACATTTTTCAAATAAATTCAATAACGCTTTAATCTTGGAGCACAACTGCTGAGTTCTTCTATAATTCAGTTTCTTCTCCGTGCTTAAAGAAAGACCTCGGGTCCAGATTGATGCCTGCTTTCAAAACGCCTTCAAAGATCCCCTTCTCTGATGTCAACATCGGTAAGGGAACAGCGCACCCTCCGAGATGGACGTCCGACAGTACGCTCGCTGAAGTCACGAGCATCCAGCTGGAGTTCAGAGAGCTGAGCCGTCTCACCCAGGACCCGCAGTATCAGGTGACTCCAGCGCACTAAAACGCCTTTTAATGTATGTATTTTGTTGCAGTAAGATGACAGGTTTCAGTTCAGTTAGAATTCTATATTATAACTCACCTGTTCTTCAGTGATTTGAAGTGACAGGCAGAAATTTATGGCTATAGGACTTCAACCCAGTCTGACATGAGCTTACATACTTCCTGTCACAGACCTGCGCGCTCATTCCTTCTCTTTCCCTCTCCAGGAGGCTGTGAACGAGGTGATGAAGCTGGTCCACAGTCTGCCCGGCAAACACGACGGCCTCGTGCCCATGTTCATCAACACCAACAGCGGTCAGTTCACCCATAAAGGAGTGTACACACTCGGTGCCCGGGCAGACAGCTACTACGAATACCTGCTCAAACAGTGGATTCAGGGAGGCAAAACAGAAGAAGAGTAAGTGCAGTTTTTTATGCTTCTGAGAGAAAAATACTGCACTGAAAGTTTAAACTACAGAATTATAATGTATGAATTATAATAATCAAGATGAGGTCCAAGTTTGCTGAAGGCTCTAGTTGTAGTAAGAAAACTAGGTTAACAGTTCATCCTCATCTTGCCTTTGTTGTCGATATAATGGTGCGTCTAACGGATCACCTGGAAGTGTTGATAAACGTGTGATTTAGTTTGCTAGCAGATCTTAAAGATGATGATTGCCCTTGTTTTCAGTCAGCCTTGGAGGCTACAGAATTCCTACATACAGATTTCCACAACATGCTTTGAAAAGCAGAATATTTTTGATCACATGAAGAAATCTTGCAGAGCTTTTAAAGTAACAGCTTATAAATGAATTTATGGACCGATGCCACATGCGGTTGCAGCCCAGATGCTAGAATGGCTTTGTGAGGCTGAGATCAGAGCTCTTGTGGGGGTGGCAGGCGGACTGTTGCTGGACTGTTGTTCTTCTGATCATAAAGGATGGTTTTGTGTGACTCTGGCTTCATGTTCTGGGGTTCTTGTCATGATCATCATGAATGATGTTGTATGTCTGTATGCAAAAACGTGTGCACACTATGAAGTTGTCTATGATTTATGTTGCTAATATTCCGTCTATATGTGTATGCTTTTAGTCTGTTGAAGGACTACCTTCAGGCCATAGACGGAGTGAAAACGCACCTCCTGAGACAGACGGGGCCCAGCAAGTTGACCTTTGTTGGAGAGTTGTCCCACAACCGCTTCAATCCAAAGATGGTAGAGATACTTGTTCAAAGTCATTGAACAAAATGTGGTGTTTTGAGGGGTCTTGGACCCGTTGCCCTTGTTGGGGAATATTTTTCACACTGCCAAAGTCAGTCAACCACAGACAAACTGTGTTGTTAAATCAATCTCCCTCTGTGCTTTAGTTTGGTCTGTGTCTGTAAGAAGGCTTGGTCAGGTTCAGGTGTCATTCTCAGTCTCTTCCTCCTAGCCCGAGTCTCTCACTCTGTCACTCCTCTCCAGGATCACCTGGTGTGCTTCCTGCCAGGAACTCTGGCTCTGGGGGCCCACAATGGCCTCCCACTGGATCACATGGATATGGCTGTGCAGCTGATGGAGACCTGCCACCAGATGTACAAGCAGATGGAGACCGGGCTGAGCCCAGAGATCGTGCACTTCAGCATGCAGGCCAGTGATGGGAGTGATGTTATTGTGAAGGTGAGGCTGAGGGCAGACGGGTATCACTTGGTCATCTTATTGCTCTTTTTTTTAAACCATTTTACTGCTATTATTATTATTATATATTTAGCACGAGTAGCTGTAGAAAAACTGCAGCTATTTGCCTTTTGTTCTTCAGCATAGCTTATAAATAACTTCTGCTGCAAGGAGTTGTGTCCACCAAAGTGTTTTTTTATCAGGTGAAAACGACCGGCACTCATGTGGGGGGGAAAAAAAGTGGTTTGGAGGTGCGGGACACTTTGGTTGCTGTGATACAGAGCATCCACAAAGATGATCTGTTGCAAGAAGCAGACTCTAGCAGATTAGCCAGTAAACCAAAAGACTAAACCGAAAGTCAAAGTGTTCCTCCAAGCATTATTTTTCATGTTAATATTGTGATACATGCAGAGATGGATCCTCGGAGAACAGCTGTATTTATTTGCCCTCCCCCTCGTTGCTCAGAAGCCGCCGTTTGTGAGCGTAGTGTTTGACCCGCCCCTCGTCACCTGTGATTGGACGGCTGCGTAAAAGTGAATCAGCGAGTCCGCATTTGTTGTTAGTCGTGACCGTAACCTCATTAACCCTCCGCTGGGCCCATTAAATTTTTCATTAACAAGTTTATCTAGTTGCTGTTCTTGTCTGCTCTGCTGCTTCAATTAATATTAAATACGGTTGTGAAACATTTCAGGAGCTCATTTAAATTCTGTAATTAAAAAGCGAGGAAATTATTTTTAAACTTCTCAAGGCTTTTTTTGCTTTGATAAGAAGCCTGAACAGTGTGCCGATGCTGCAGCTGCACAGAACTTGTTTTCAGACACATTTTTGTGTTTTCTATATGCCGTATTGTAGCATAATAAGAAGACATTTAAAGCTTGCAGAGTCCCAGTTCATGCTTTCAGCCATAACGAATCTGTTTGATTTTCTTTGCGGTTTCTGCTCGGTGCTGTGAAGGAAGCATTAAAGATGTGCAAGTCATCGCTGCTCTTAGCTTGTATTTAATCTCGACCGTGGCTTTGCTCGGTAATGCTGCTCTTATAAGATGTCTTGAAAATGGTATTTTCCACTTCCTGTGGGGCCGACTGGTTATATTAAGGGGCAAGCTGAAACGCGGATCTTTATCTGATCTTTTCTTTATTGTAAACCTCTCCTGTGTGCTTCAGCCTGCAGACAGACACAACCTGCTGAGACCAGAAACTGTGGAAAGTCTCTTCTACATGTACAGATTCACCAAAGACACCAAGTACAGAGACTGGGGATGGGACATGCTGCAGAGCTTCAACACCTACACAAAGGTACAGACGGCTGAACGTAGATCTTAACTTAAAGTTTTAATTACTAACCAACTAATGATTTGGTTAGCAAATGTATTTGAAATTAAAAAATGTAAAGCAGTGCAGACAGATTCCGGTTCAGTGTATGTAGCGAGGCCTTCCTCTCTCGTGGCTTCACAGTGCAGGAAAAGCCAGTTGTTTAACCGCGAGCAGCTTGGGGAAAGTTTAATTTGCATCACGATAGATTTGTCTGCTTCTCATTGTGGAATTTAACTTTGCGATTAAGTGCCTCTGTTCTCGCAGGTCTCTGGTGGCGGCTACACGTCCATTAACAACGTGCGTGACCCTGCGAGCCCCGGGCCCCGGGACAAGATGGAAAGTTTCTTCCTGGGCGAGACACTCAAGTACTTGTATCTGCTCTTCTCTGATGACATGGAGCTGCTCAGTCTAGACAAGTATGTCTTCAACACAGAAGCCCATCCTCTCCCCATTTGGCCCTCTCCTCCAAAGTGAAGACACTGGAGACGTCGGTGAGAATCAGGCCCACGGAGTCAGGTGCATCTCTGAGCATCCGTCCCAGCCGGACTGCTGTGTGACAGCAGATCCGTGCTGCCCAGCTGATATGTAAAGGAGTTTAATTTGTTTTCGTGGTTGTTTTGTTTGCTTTTGTTTTGTTTTTCCTAAGGAAAAGGTTTTGTGACAGAGCTGGTCTCTAATGTAAAAAAAAAACATTTTAAAAATCAGAGAACGCGAGCGGGAGCAGTTTTTAGTACCTGGGTGACTTGGATACTTCTTTTTCTTCGTGTCCCGTTTCTGCCGTGTGAGTTAAACTCTCATTAGTCCAACGCGTGGAGGTGTGCTGGCTGTGTAGGTGTCGACTAATTCACCGTGTCAGTTCTCATGCTTGAAGGGCACTGATTGAAGCACGCTCAGCTGAGTTTGTATTTAAAGTGTCGGCTCTCGTGTGCGAGCGCCGTGCGATGCGCAGTTCTCTTCACATTGGCACTTCCTCGCATATAAAAATGACAGAAGTCAAAAACCCCTCAGGATTTTGTTACTCTGTGTGGCCCTGTCCCCCCGTGTGTGGGAGCCGAGGGCTGCTGCAGCGCAGCACACAGGGGGTCAATTCCAGGTCACAAATCAGTGCCTAACTACAGAAGAAAGGCAGAGTATTCCTTATAATGAACATTTGTTTTTGATTTTAAAAAAAGGCCTCAGTAAGGTCTTAGGATGGATACAGGTTTCACATCCTCCTGCTGTCCAGCTTTCAGCTGCTGAGCGTCGTTACTTTGGTTGTTGTGCACCTGATTTAAGTTGCTCCCTTCGGTTTTACACTTCTAGCAGTGCTTTGTATGACGAGTTAAATGAGTTAAAGCTTCCTGAACAGTTATACCTCTGTGTTGTTGTTTACTGATCTTTATGTTTCGTGTTATTAGAGCAGTTGCAGTTCTTTAGGTTGTCGTGTGTCACCGTAGCTTTACGGTTCAAATGACGCGATAAATCCAGAATCATTTTTGGTACGTTTGCCGTTTTCATTTGTAGTCTCTGTTGTTCTGGGCTACATGTTTTGCTAAAATCCAATACTTCATCTTAGCTTTTTGTTTGCTTTTTCAAATGTGTCTCCAATGAGCTGAAGAGGGAGTCTTGGCCTCGACGATTCTTGGCTACAGTGAAAACACCCCCAAATTTCTGCTGCGTCAGCAGATCAGTGGGCTCTCAGATTGCACAGATAATGAACGTTTGTTTTTGTTTGAAGCTGACAAATGTCGACATTTATCCTGAGCTTTTTAATCATATTTAGCTTTTTTGTTAAAGAGGGGCATTCATCGGTAAGCGCGACACTTACTGTATGTTTAGGCACTTTATGTTTTAAGGTGAAGATGCTAATTTATTTGAGGGAAGAACCCCAATGATGTTATGGTCCCTTATAAGTAGGCACTTGGCCACAGGGGGGAGGAAGAAGTCCCTTTTATTGAGAAGGAATCTCCGGCTTGGGGAGGTGCAGCCGTCTGCTGCGGCGGCTTCGTCAGGAAAGAGGAGCATTTACACACTTTCAGTTGCTCTGGTTTTGAGACTTGTTGTCACGGTTTTGACTAAATTTGCACTTTGAGTGTTTGCAGATTTCTTAGACCACCTGTTAGAAAGCTACTGATCTCAGGTATTTCTGCCCACGTCTGAGCCGCAGCACCGGACTTCTCTGACAAGTCACAAATCAATCAGGCATAACATTCAGTCACTAAACTTTTTTTTTTCTGTTCAGAAAATGTTTTTCTGTTCATCTGTGCTATGCTGTTTAATGTTTTTTGTTAAATAAAAAACATTTAAAATTCATGGATGATGATGATAATTAGAAACCAAACATTAAACAAAGTATTTTGGTCTTACATTGGTGGTCTAATAACTCTGTTAACGCTGTATATTCTATAAAGGGAAATTTCTAAGGTTGCCATACAGTTTCAAGCTGGCAGTTGCTTTAAGTTTACAACAGACTCACTCACGTTATAGTTTCCAGGGTCAGAGACAATATCCAGGACTTGGACCCAGTATAGTTTTGTGTGAAAACAAGGAGTTCGTGTTATATTCAAGGTCTGGGACACTGGGCTTCCCTAAAATCAGGTGCTCTTCTGTACACATGTTGTACCAGCAGCACACTCTTAGTGTTGCTTAGTGAGTTTCTAATGTGACAAATCTGTGTTAAAAGAGGAAACATTCCCTGCGTCACTGTGGTGGCGCCTCACCTGTAAGCTGTGCAAACGGCACTGTATCAGATGATCAGGAGCTCATTGTTTGGTTGTTTTATCTTTTAGTTGTGTTCTGTTATCAGCTACTCCAACAGGAAAGCCACAAAGTGAAAGCCACTATCAGATATACTTACTGTTTTCCCTTCACTAAATCCCCATTTTTCAGCAGCATTCTGAGCTTCACGTGGACGAGGAAAAAGGGCATTAATCTGCCTGTGTTTGGACCACCTCCTCCTAGTTTGGTGCTGTGTTGGCTGAAATTGCGGGGTATGAGTTTGAGTGTTTAATTAACAAATTTGTGCTGGGTTCAGGAGGTTAATGACATGTTTCACTCAACGCCGACTGCAGTGTTGAGTCAAAACTGCTTCATTCGGGATATTTGTTCACAAAGCCAATGTCAGAGGCAGCTTTAGCAGACTAAAGCTGAAACGGACCCAGATCATCTGCTTTCATGTGTTCAGTTCTGCTATCACAGTGATGGCGGAGGCGCTTATAAGGACCAGGTAAATTGGCAGCTTGATGCATTTACTTTGAGTTTCTGAAGGCTTTGCTGCTTTGCCAGAGGAGTTACATTCTTTAGGAATGAAAAGGACTTCCCAGCGTCTCCCGACGTCTTCTCTGGGAATCTATCAAATATCCAGGAGTTGTGGTGGTAATGGACGGTGAACTCAGATGCTAGTTGGACAAAAAGCTTCCAGAAAAAATTATTTACTTTAATAATTTTCAAGGTTGACAATAAAGAAGGTGACACTATGAGGGATAGTCCATGTACACACACACACACACGTGGGTTTCACATATTGTATTTCATAGCTCAGGGACTCTTTGCCAACAGAAGGCGTGTAAGATGACTTATCCCTCAAAAGAAATATTGAAAATAAGTGGTGGGTGTAACCTGTCCTGTTTTTGGGTTAATACAATACATAGCTGGTCAGAAGGAGATGTTTTTTTTAACATGTCCAGCTTATGTGATGGCAAGGCATCTTCCATCCATCCACCTCTCACGAGAATCACGTCCTCCTGGAGTACTGGTTAGGTCTTAGTGGAGCGTGCACACATCTGAAGGGTCTTCACACAGACTGCAGCCATTCAATGGCAACAATTCCATTTTCACAAGAGTCACCGCGCCTCTTTAGCGCACTGGTTGGATTGTAGTGGAACCAGATTAATTTGACCTGGCTTTGATTGTTTCTGAGCTTCCTTGACTTCTTAATGGATTTTCAGCCTCACTTTGTGCAATGCAGCCAACCAATGACGAGAAAACGTGTTTCTTTCTGTGCTGCACACATTAAAATAATGTGAATTGTGATTGTATTCAAGTTTGGGTTTTTTTAATACTTGATTGAGTTTGATAATTCATGATTCGCTGGCTGTTTTACGACCATGAGATACCTGTCAAATGTTGATTATAGGGCTGAGTGGGATGCCTCAGTCCAGTGCACTGTGAGCACTGCTCTGAATATCGCCGATCCCTTTGTTTTGTATCTGTTTTCAAAACTGGATGAAAAGTCATGATCTGCTTTTAAAGTGGACCTATTACGCTTTTCCATGTTTTCTACTGTCCCAGTGTGTGTCGGTCCATCGGAACAATATCATGGCCGATATTGACTATTTGCTGATATGTTAATATTGGCATTTATAATGGCCATGAATAAAAACATAAAGAGTAGAGATTAGAAACACACCTCAGCCATGTTATGTTGATTTTGCATAGTTTTCCCAGCAGAAGGCAATCTGCAGTTTCCCTGTTGGCGACATGTTTGGAATGCCGCAAACACAACAACCAGCTGATTCAAGCAGACTAAAAAACGGAGGCTATTTTTAAACTCCATACATCCATCCATTTAATTTCTACCTCTTATCGGAGTCCAGGTCACCTGGGCAGCAATCTAAACAGAGAAGCCCACACCTCCCTCTCCCCAGCCATCTGTTCCAGTGTATACAGGGCTATTTTTAAACTGCATTTCCATATTGTCTTAGTAAGGACTGATGGGTAACTGTGCATAACAAATGCTATGGAAATCTGCATATGTTTTATGTGTCTGAAAGGGAAAAAGTCAGATTTTTAAATCACCAAATATTGCTATTGGTATCAGTCTTTAAAGTCCTGCATTGGTTGGACTCATGTCACAGTTGTTCATATTAAACAACAGCCAAAGTTTCAAACTCGCGCTCAGTTCCAGATACATGTTACTAATCTTGGGTCTGTGTGATGACAGTAAGAAGTAGCTTTCCTGATTATAGTCGGCTCATGCACAAAGCTATGCCTGTGAGCGCAGAAGCCCCGCCCACCTGACTTTTCAAACCTGTGCTGTTTGCATGTGGCAGCTAATCAAACACTGGGTGTATGAGGAGGAGGAACGGAGCTGGAAAACCTGTTTCAGACAGAGGATGAATTGATGGGTGCCACCAAAGTCCAGTATTAGACAAATAAGGATTATTTTTAGCTGTGAATAATGCAAAGTCCTAGAGTAAATATATGCAGGTGGAAATTAGCATAATGGGTCCACTCTAACCTCGTGTTAATAAACGTTCTCCAGAGAGCCATACTGACCCACATTTTTGAATGTACACTACGTTTGCCACTGCTCTGCTGTGCCTGTCTGGATGTATATTGTGCTTTGGTGGTCTTGTTTCTTTTCTTCTTAATATTTTTTTGTGGGACTACTGCTGCATCAGTGGTGTTTATTTTTGAGTGTAAATTTGAGCACCGAAAAATCAGATTTTGGGGCTTGTATTTTTAATCCGGGTGGGTGGATGACAAAAAAAAAGAAGGTGTAAATATTTTGTGTAAATTGTTTCTTACCGAATTAAATGTGTCCTGATTACTGAGCCTTTCCTCGTCTCGACATTCTGTGCCATCGTGTGAAAAACATGCTCACAATGTTTGTGGTTCACCTGGTTTTTCGACGCATCGACCAGTTAGTCAAAAGTTGATGAGTCAGTGTGTTTCTTTACTCGTATATAATCTCTATATTTTTCCAACATATGAAGTATAAAGAGTTTTGCAGGAGTTAAATCCTGTAAGCAGCTGGCTTTAATGGAAGTTTAATATTTACTGAGACTGATGTCTGATGACTGAGCGCGCCTCCCCCCCCCCCACACACACACACACA
>VOQJ01016192.1:0-12561 GCA_015052665.1 Apistogramma diplotaenia | reverse complement strand
CAGAGCGTTTACCTGGCCCTGTGCTCTGTGGGTACGCCAAGTAGCCGCCTCTTCCACGGGCCCCCCTACCTGAGCCACGCGCTGCTGCTACTGCCGCTGCCGCCACCGGTCCATATGCTGTCGCTGGGAAGCCTGCAGGCACATACACACACACATATACACACACACATCACTTCGTGCACAGAGATGAGCACCTCCCAAAGCTACAGGAGAATGTTGATACCAGTGCTGAGCTACAGGATAAAACTATAGCTTTCACAGACAGGGGCTCGTGTTAGGTCGACATCTGTCAGCAGTCTCCTAGAGAACCCGGAGTGAGCTTCAAAACCCTGCAGACCCACTGATCCACACACAGAGACGAGCCGATAGCCACCAGCAACTCGCAGAGTACAGGGGCGGCAGCACTGCTGTTTAAAAATTCAATAATCGACTAATGATCTGAGCAAGGATTTTGATGAACAAGTCGGTTGTGTAAAATATACCCTGGTATGTAATGTTGTTATTCCAATAAACAGGTAAATGCTTTTTAAACTGCGTATAAAATATCCATTTGGATTTCATGATGTTGACACGAACAACATAACAAACTTACTGTGACGGACAACTGAAGCAGTCAAAGTGTTTGACATGAAAGTAACCAATCTCCAGTTGTTTCAAATGCATAACACTTGATTTCTATGTATTCAAAACTGACTGATGATGATATATGAAAGACATTACAGATGTGATGACTTTATACCAAGTAAAGGTATAATTCTGTAAAGCGTTGTACTCATCTACAGTATAAAACTGTGTAAAATCTCTGATTATACTAGTGAAGGAACTTGGCTCTGGGGGTGTTTATGTCACAAGCTTTGGATGAAAGATTACAGCCACTTCTGAGCTGCACAGACATGGGCATAATGGCCCTACCTCTGGGGAGTATCTCTGCATTTTGTTCAGGAGCGCTCCCAATTACAGTGATTGTCTATGGAATCAGAATAATCCACTGTAATGCACTCTGCGTTTTTTTTCTGTTTGGCCGTTCGGGTGGAAGATATATAGAAGAAGAAAAACATTTGCCACAATCACGTGGAGGCATCTCTTAGACGATTTGTCACTCAGAAGAGATTTCCATCTGTGAGCTTATGTGACGACTGAACAAGTCTATTGTGTTTGTTTATTCTCATGTAAATGCTTTACTTATGTAAACATTTATACTCCGGCACTGAGAGTCTTTAAGCTTTAAAGTATGTCTATAGTATACTCAGTCAGTTTGCGATACACTAATAAAATAAAGGCTTTAATTCCATGCAAATATAAATTCACTTTTTAAGGGTCTGATTATTCCGACAAATATCAGCCTAATAATCAGACTGTAATTAAGCCAACAGAGTATCTGTGAATTGTAATTACATTGTTGGCCTTAATGAACACAGTAGCTAGAGGTGGCTGACAGAGACTAGTCCATGCCCAGGGCTTGGGCTCTCAGCACAGGAATGGCATGTCATTAGTATGGGTGATGAGATTCCTCACTCTGGGCTCAACATCGTCTATGCCTAATCAGCCTCCTAAAATTATCTCCACAGGAAATGCTTTCCTCACTAGCAAAAAAAATGATCTTCAAATTCCCTCAATTGGAGTTTTTCTTGATTTTTTCATCTTCACCTGATGTGTGTGTGTGTGTGTGTTTCTCCTATGTTCTGGTTATATTCTGGTGACTGTGGTTTAGACATTACAAAATGGCACAAGACACCTTAGAGGATTATTTTTTTGAATGCTGTGGAGGTGAGAAGAGCACCAGCGGGTGACCTATTTTCCGAGCCAGCCTTGTACTGCTATTCCACGAAGAGGGGCTCACACAAAAGACTGATGAGACGGAGGGGGGGGAGAGAAGGAGGAGGTGAGAGGGCAGGGTCAGATGAGCCACAGCCAAAGAGAAAAACACATAGCTTTTCATCAGCCGCCTGAGAAGGAGGTAATTCACAACTCTGTCGACACAATATGACCACGAATGTGCGAGTTGGGTGTGAGGTGCCGTCATGCTGCGACTGGCAGGCAGGTGAAGAAGAAAAAGAAATGCCACTTTTCCCCTGACTATCTAACAGCTCAGGAGAGAATAACAGACTGAGGTAGCATGGTGAAAGGAGAAAAAGGACACACAAAAGGCAGCGAAAAAAAAGGCAACTTATATCCAGGCCGTGCACGCCGCTGCAGCCGCAGCACACCTGAAAAAGACTCCAAGAGCTCAAATCATAATCTCCGCCTCTTTCCACAAAAAACACAAATCAACTCTGAAGCTATGCTAATGACGGCCATGCACCCCTGAATTTCCACTTACAGTGTCCCTCATGGTTGATGTGCACAACACTGTGCTCTCCACCTCTTTCTCTGTCTCTCCCTTTTCCTAAGTGCTGAATCTATCTTCCCCTCTGCCATTGTCATGACACCCCCAATAGACCCACTGGCTTGGAAGTTAGTTGCGGGCAAAGTTGTGGTGAGAGATTAACTTTGCAGGATTAGGTGGGTTAATTAATAGATGGCTGCTGCTCATTGTTTTGTGCTCACGCTGTAAGAAGCCACCCAAGAGAAGCGCTGCAGCATTAAATCAATTTCATGGCCCTTTTATTACTGAGGAGATAAAGCCAATATTTAGCTTTCAATTCTTCACAATTATTGGGCCCCTGCTTTGCCACTTGAGTGGCTGCGCTTGGCTGGGGACAAGGACACATCTGTTTATGAGCTGTGGAGGCCCGGGGGCCTTGGTGTCCGGACTCCGGGGAACTGTCCTCAGCTTTCTCTCCTCGCAGAAATTCAGCCTTCCTCGGGAGCGCACACAGAAAGGAAGAAAGATTAGACCTGAAGAAAGATGAGGACTGACAAACATTTCTGACGCCACGTCTCTAAGCCAAAAGATTACATCGTCTCCACAGCAATGCCAGAATTTAATTTAAATATTTGTTTTTACAACTATATAGTCTGTCAAAACTCCTTAGTCGTTATTTAACTTAAAGTTTTAACTGACTAGGTTTATCTTTGTCTTCACAGCTTGGCTTCAACTTCTAATTATTCACCAGCTGTTGCTTTAACTACCACCATCATATACAGTATGCATACATGTCATTCACTATCAAAAACATTTTAGCCAGGAAGCAGAATGCCATATCAAACACGCCTCATCAGATCTGTGCTGAAGGTGCAAAACGTAGATCCAGAGCACTATACTTTGCTACTTTATGCCTATGAAGTGCCATTTTTCCTGGGTGCATAGCGGCTCTTTTTCTACCAGCACCTGTGTTTTATGAGTCTCTGTGAACTTGACTGCACTGAAGTAGGTGGAGAGGCGCAGTAGGGGCAGCGTCAGTAGTGATCAAACAGCACGGTGCAATTTTTCTGTCAAGGATTTCTGGGATTTTTGCTTGTTGGAGACTGGGTCAACAGTTTTGTTTTCTCTATTACAAAACTGTCAGAGCACTTTAACAGCGGGATGATATCCAGCAAAGGAGGGAAGATCGTGAGGACTGGTTAGTGAAATTAATCCTCACCTCGATTTTAAACACAGATGATGCGCTTTTGCTAATTTTACCATGTTTTCAGGCTGACCCGAAGTCAGCTGATTCACACAGACTCTTAAATATCGATCTACCCGGATGAAACTCTTTTGCTAACTTGATCTTGACTTAACCGATGCGTTACTTCTGATACATCTCTGCAGATCTTTTTTGGCACACTGCCTTTCTAGCCGCAGACTCACTTTCTGATCCCATTACTCAGAGAACGTCACAATGAAAAGTTGTTGCATTATGCATCAATAAGGTCCTATTTATGTCCTACTAGTCTGACAACAGCTTGACTGATGTTAATGTAATCTGCACTGTTCTTCGGCCCAAAACTGCCAGCAGCAGCTCCCCTGTCACTGACAAAGCAGCTCCATCAGTCACAGAGCACTCTCCTCATTTCTCCTATAAGAAGACTGTCAACTGACTAATGCACAGGAGGAACCCGGGGACAGAAGATGTTTCTATGGATATGGATCAAATATGCTCAAAAGTTAAAAAATCTTTATGAAACTTAAAACTATTAGAACAAACAACACTGAAACGTAATTATTTGCGGAATTTTGAAAAGCTGTAAATAAAATCTAAACACAGGTTTGTTTAGAAAGTGTGAATATTGTGTTGCATCAGTGTTTTACAGATTTTAACATTTGGTATTGGAGTGCAGCTAACTAGGATTAGCTTCCCGGCTAGCAGACTATTCATGCTAAGCTGCTTAACACCGTTTGGGTTGACAAAGAGGCCGGCGAGCGTTCCTTTCAGCCTGATGCTGCCGATTTTCGGAGGCAGACGGATGGTGGAAGACAGATGAGCAGCAAAGAGCAGTGATGAGTGAGACAGATGAACAGAGAAGACCAGCAGGCACATCAGCAGAAGACAAAGAGAGGAAAGGACAACGATAATGAGAAACAGAGGGAGACATAAGGCCGGGACTCTGGTGTGCCATTCGTTTTCATGCAATTCTGGTCTGTTCTCTGTATCCCCTCATTTAGGTAAATTTAGAAACGCTGCAAGGAAATGCCAAAATTATTTTAATTATAGCTCTAAAAAAAGCAACGATTTAAAAAACAAACTTACATAACTTTAAATATTCTGACATCTTGTGCTGAAAATTATTATGCCGACAGAGGATGAATTTTTTTTCCCACCAAACTTCCTGTACCGTGTCCGAAGGGGATAAAGTGCAGTGATATTTAGGCGTTTAAAGTTTGAAATGTGACTAGATTCGAAGTATAGAAAGTAGACGAAGAATGAAACAGTGTTTCTGTCCTTTTAGCCTGAACTTCCTTTTTTATTTAATCTGTTTCTAATCAAAACTAGCCTGATCAAACAGCCACATGTCGCGAGGCATCAGCTTTGGTGGGAGATGTGCTCAGAGTGGCCTTCTAGACCTGTTTCTGAACTGCATTTGCATCATTTAAGTGCTGCAGATTTTTCATTTAGTTTATTTAGAATAAATGTTTTTATTCAGTTGATGTGAATATTTAAAAAAATCGAGGCGCTGATGCTCAGAGACGCTTTTACACACTGGTCAGCTCAGAAGTTCACATGTATTTGCCAATAAAAAGGATGATTCATAGAAAAATCGTAGCAAATTCAACGTAATGGCCTATAAGAAGTTCATGTTGGCGTTTTAATGTCACTGTAAGACATTAAGAAGGACAAGCCAGCAGAAACAAGTCGGTCCCAGCAGCGAGGCACACTGCCGCCCTCTCACAGGATGAGGGAGGAAAACTGACTCCACTTCACTTTTTGCTTCATCAATAACCTTTGATAAGATATAGAAGAACATATAGAGACAAATAAACAAAACAAAAAAAGAAAGAAAATATTTATCAAAGTTACCAAAGAGACAGCCACCTAGCAAGACATCTTTTCATCTCCAGACTGACAAGTGTCCTATTGTTGTCATCCTTCAGCGCTACTTTGTTGTTGTTGAAAGCATCTCTGGGTTGTTGTTATCAAAGGCATAAATCACAGAGCTGGAGAGAGCCAGGTGGCTTTCATATGAACTGCTGCACACATGCTCATGTCTCACCTCTCCTCTGATCAGAGGGGACCTACAGTACACACAGAGATTTCCTCTCACTTACAATACAGAAGCTCGGGTCTGGAAATGAGCCAGCGAGAGAGAGAAAGAGCATTTACATGCACACCAGTAATTCAATTATAACCAGACTAATGCAATACGCATATTATTGCAACTCTCATGTAAACACCTTAACCAGGTTATCTTACTCACATTAAAGTCCTAATCAGAGTAAGCATAACTTGATTAACAGAGCTGGGTTGCTTGTCAGTCATTCAAATTAATCTAGCTGTGTTTATGTCTGCTGTCTTTCAACGTGTGGAATCGGTGCCACTAAGGTCGCAGACAGGAGGCTTTCACACACACTAGAGGTGGAAGAAAAATTGAAAGACTTAAACAGGAGAATAAGAGCTGAGATGAAGATGCTCCGTAGGAATCTTGATGGATGGATAGATGGATGAAAAGCAGCTGCATAGAGAGATTCATTGTGATTATCTGGTTAACCCCAAGGTGCTTCGACAGTATTTGCTTCAGATTAACATCTGCACCCTGATTTCAAAGTTACTATTAACCAGAGGCAGAGGTCAGATTTCACAGTTTAAACTGCTTTACAAGAGCGATGGAACCGGACGTTTAAGCGTTTTGAGTGAACTGTGCTTTGTTCCTTCCACCTGCATATCATCGCTATTTCCTTCAAGCCTACAGGCTAGTCGCTTCCTCAGTAAAGCTTTCTTGGACCAGCTGATTTGCAACAGATAATCTACACCAGAATGTGAAAACATTATAAAATAACATTATGTTTTCAAGGGCACTTTACAAACATCACTGATGCTTTGTTTGCTCTGGCAGAACGCAGTCCTACCATTTGCTGACTATCGGCCCGGTTTGCCGACTGTTGTCTGTTTATATATTTCTGTTGATAAGCGGTATGTCACAAGTTACGTTGCTTTGGTTGGTTGCGCTCCATCCAAGTCCATTCAGAGGCTTTTTGGAAGCTGAAACAGAACCGAGAGGTCCCAGAATAATGTCTGTTGACAGTAGGCGAGTCCTAAACAAGCCCACACAGAAGATATTAGTTAGTCAGACATTAGTTAGCTTTTAACAAGAAAGTAAAAAAAATATATATCTAAACTAAATTTGATGATTCACAATTCCTGTTTACAAACCAGCTGCAGGGGGAGAACCTTGCCCAGGTGTACCTGCAAACATGGTGATTATATCCAGATGTTTTCAATCTGTTACGCAATGTCATGTTAAAAAACAGTAGTGTGCCCAATTTTTAGCTTGACTTCAACTGCAGTTTCAATAAAAAATAATTCTAATTGGACGTACACTCTGGCACAAGACTGACTATGAGTGGATTCTGATCATATGATTATTCACTGTGTTTAAATGCGTTTCAGTAACCCAGCACTTTAATGGCATCTAATTTTTGTTAAAACAAGGTCTAGACAAATACAGTGAACAAGCAGAGTCCAGTTTTGTCCCTACACATACCATCCGCACAAATGTCTCAGGCCAGTTATCAATAACAGTACTTTAAAGACCGATATAGGACTTTAAAGGCCAATAGTAATGATAATTGATTATTTAAAATTCCAACATCCTGACAAGTCGGCCGACACTTTTTCTTTTAGACATGAGACATAAACAGATTTCCCGAACTTTTGTTATACCTAGTCATTTATTTACTTGTTTACATTTGTGTTACCAGCTGGGAAGTTGCACAGTGCCCTCTGAAGGACAAATTATGCAATGTCAACGCTCATAGCATATTTGAAGTTTCCCTAAACTGTTCTTTATATATTTTTTAATTTTCATGTATCATCTGCTATAAATGCCGATACCGGTAGACTGGAAAATCAGTAATATCGGCCTGCCGATAAACTGATCAGGCTCTATTGTGTTCTTTTTAGATGTGTCCAAGACATGTGCAATTTCTAAAAGAGTTAAAGGCATAAGGTACACAGTCAGGGAAAAACACAGCACTGAATGCCTCAGAGAGGTTCTGACAGTGGATATTTGCAGTACCATCTCAAAATTAAGTAGGTATTCATCATATAGCTGCATATATACAGTACCCTCCACTTCATCACTGCAGACATATAGACTCTCCAACACCAAGACCACCAACATCGCAACAGGATAGGAACAGTCTTCTGCTGCTCTGTGATATAATCACTCCTGACTTAACACAAGCACACAAAGACCTGCACATACGTGCATATGTGTGAGTTAGTGATTATGTGCCATTACCAGGGGTAATGGTTTCTGTAAGTAATGAAACTATTTGGCACACTGATCCTTTGCACTGGTGGCATCTGATGGGGGACAGAAAAAGTCAATGACAGAAACGGAGTGAGCCCAGAGCTCAGCAAAGCCTGGCTTTATGTTGGTAATTGCACACATATCTTCTGTCTTTCACAAAACAATGAGGCCTGAGAGGTGATGTATATGTGTTAAAATTTCATCTGGGTAATCTTTCAGAAGCAGAGCAACAAAAATCCACCATTTTGTTGCTTAACAAGTCATAACTAAGATTTGTTTGAGATGTCAAAGCAAAGAAAAACAGTCTATTTAGAACTTGAAGCTTTCCTAATTCATAACCCCTGAAAACATGTTCTCCAGTCTCAGGAGAGCAGCGGTAAACATATAATGCATTTTTCAGTGCGGAAACCACCGCTTTTCATGAGAAGGTCAGAGGTTGAGCTACAGACTAGCCTCACTTGAGCTAGTAGTGACTAAGTGATTTGCTCAAGGACACTTCAGTAGGGTGGATTCTTGCTGCTAAGGGGACTCAATCCTAAGCCCTCCAGCTGAAGAGCAGTGTCCATACGCATCTGGCTGTCTGTCAAATCTGGCATAATACATGTCAAACTTGCCACTATCCACATTATATTAGTTTACATATTTATAAATCGATCGATCATAAATTAGAAGCACAGGAAATTGATGCAGCTGCACACTGTGTGTGTGTGATATTGTGATGTGATGTTATGCTGTGAGCTCAGGAACAGCTCAGTCTCCTACTTCTAGTCTTTTAGCTCTCAGTGACAAGAGTGCAGTTTCTTTGTAGCTGAAGTGCATGGCAGCATAGCATCAAAGAGGACAAACTAGGCTCTTTATTGAAGTGTAGCCGCACTTTCGACCTCTTCTTTGTACTCCTTCCCATGCACTTCAGTATAAAGGAAACTGCTCCTATGCTGCAGAACTGATATAAACACATTCGGCTTCCACACAAGCCTCAATATAACTCCCAGTCACTCACACACCTGCAGCAGTTAAAGATGAAGCAATGGAGAATGAAACAATAAGGGACAGAAACAATGCATTTCAAAAACAGAAGAGAAATCTGCCAGGATAGATAAGGCAGAAACATTTAAATCCATTTGGTTGAGGAAATTGTGAAACTGGTTTTTAGAATGAGACAGGCTTTCGGTTCACAACCTTAATACCGAGGCAGTTTAGGATAGTGACTTAAATAGAGAGAGACAGACAGGGAGGACACAGATGTCTGACCTTGCAGTAGTGCTTATGTAATGGTCTGCTTCAGTGCATTTAACTGCAGTGCTCCTTTCCAACCTAGGATCAGTAAAGGCAACATGTCTCTGCAGTCCAATCTCCTCTGACATCAGTTCTGACACTTAGAGTGTATGAAAAGGTCCTGTGAGCTCCAAGTGAATCAGTTGTTATGGGCCTGCCTGTGTGGTCCCCATGGAGCCAATCATACTAATTAAACTAGACTACTTAAGCCTCCTCTCATTAGTGTCCAAGTAAACAGCCTTAATTTTTTATGCATTTTAATGCCCATCTCCCAGTTCTGGGGGTGGTACTGAACTGGACAGATGAATGATGAAGGGGGGTAATTTCAGGTTTTCTCAAATGAAAGAGAGTGCACTGCGTGTCATTTTACCATTCAAGTTAAATATGTTTTAGTGGCTTTGCACTGATCAGTGTGCTTCACCATAACTCACCCAGCCAAACTTGCCTTCTCAGTGATAATTCATTTAAAGGATAAAAGGATAAAACGTGATATTATATATAAACATGACCTTAAACCAAGCACTTGCAGATTTATTATATTTTTGGCCAGCTCCCTGCACTGTGGTTACACAATCTAGCACTGCTCCAGATACCAGGGGCAAGTAGGGTAAAATGTGGCATGACCCAAAAATAACACTGCAACATTGGCTTCCGCTTGATCACTGGAGAAACAACCAATGTTTCCAAACAGAGTTTGCAGGGCGGTATGCACTGTTCTGAGCATACTGTATGTGCATGTACGCTGCATAAAGTATGACCATCCATTAAGAAACGAGTAGAGCCGAGCCACTGGAGAGCTATTAGCACAGTCAGCAGGAGGGAAGGATGGAGGCATGAAGGAAAGGGAGGGGACAGCTCGGTAGAGTCCTAGCAAGTACCCAATGCGCTGGAGCTCTCAAACAGTGGGTGGCATCAAAACAACAGGCAGTAGAAAGAGAGCATGGTCTCAGAGACACACATATTGTACTCCTCTGTTTGCTTCCAGGTCTGTGGTCTTTTTCTGTTCTGCTGCTGGTCCCCAGCAGCGTCCGGAGGTGGCAGCCACGTACGAGGCAGGACAGCTCGAGTTTCATTTCTAGACCAGCAGCATAACAGCCGAGACATAATGAGCTTTAGCGTTGCCACTCTGCCTGTTACAGCAGCTCATCTTCCCCGCCACAGGAACCGAGACTATGGGTCTCCATGGCAGACTGTTTGCCTGCTTCAGTGTGCGAGGATGTGTCTGCTGTCCTAGGGTGAGTTAAGGCCTGGGCAAATGAGGTGAGCCTTCGCTTCCACTTTCAGAAAATAGCTAGCCTTTCAGCT
The DNA here is from genome assembly GCA_015052665.1 of Apistogramma diplotaenia. Taxonomy (NCBI): domain Eukaryota; kingdom Metazoa; phylum Chordata; class Actinopteri; order Cichliformes; family Cichlidae; genus Apistogramma; species Apistogramma diplotaenia. The sequence goes on along the minus strand of VOQJ01016192.1, from coordinate 2,148 downwards.
GTGCCTCTGTAAGAGTGCACTAGCTGGTTGTGCAGAGGCAGATGCTCACACACTCATGGAGACACACGTGCATGCGCATGTGACCTGTGATCTGTCTGCATGTGAGCATCCGATGTGATCCGTCAGCATCGCTTTATCTACACGGAAAAGTAAAACCACACCGTGAAACAACAACAAACAAAACCACTGGTCCACCTGTGTGCTCCGGGCACACAGGTGGACCAGTTGGTAATGTGCTGCTACACCTGTTGAATACATCCAGTAGTGTCTATCTCTGACAGCAAAGCACATGTACGAAACAGAGAGTGGGTAATGGAAAACAAAGCTGATATGGGAGCAGTCCGGCTTTATGACTGCACACATGGAAGTAGACAGGGCGTGACATACAGTGCTGTCCACTGACGTCACAGCAGCGCACTAACTGCTGTCATTGGGAATGGAGTCATGGCCTGCGGAGCTCAGAGAGTCTGCATGTGTGATGGTGGGTGTGTGTGTGTGTGTGTGCGAGTGTGTGCAGTTGGCATTGGTGTGGAGACAGTGAGTCAGAGAAGCAGACAGAAAAGCAGAGAGAGGCCCCTGGTTGTCCCCTCCACCTCCGTTGCCCCCACATGCAGCTTCGAAGATCCTTTGATTGTGTCAGTTTTATGCCTGTGTGTGTGTGTGCACATGAGTGTCCAAGTGTGCAAGAGCAAGATGCGTCGTGCATGATCGTTCAAGTGTGTGAGATCACAACGCTCATCGCCAGGCCCTATTTTAAGGTCTGCGACTCATGGAGTGTCCCGGCCTCCGCAGACCCATTGGGCTAATGATCAGCCTTGGCAATTAAAGCCAATCTGTGAGTCAGTGTGGCATCAGGAGGGCCATCTGCTTCCAGCCCTGTAGCACTCACTCTGGCCTGTGGGACCACTTGCTGGGGTCACAGCTCACCCGGCTTGTAGAGAAATGGTCACAAGATCTGAGGAGCAATCTGCTGTGCAATTCTAGTTCAAGAGAATCCTGGTCTACTGATACACTGCTGTGTGTACCAACATCTCGTGAGTGTAGTAAAAACACAAGCAGTGGGATCGATCTTATGGAGGACAATGTTGCATGCACCCATGACACAAGTCGGCTCCACATCAGCCTCAGGGTAGTGATTCTTCCCACCTGCTTCAGTATTGTAGCCAAGATATGTGCTGAAATGGGAAATCTAAGATTTATGAAAACTTAGAGAGCTTTGTGTTGATAATGACTGCGCAAGGTGTCCCAAAAGCTATGCACACACACACACCTACACACACACTCAAACAAGAACCATTTACTATGGCCATCAATGAGAGTTTCACAGGAAAGAAAGTTTGAAAAAACAACTTCAGTATTCATACAAAATTCAAGCTTGATATGTTGGTCTTCACTTCACCCACATGAGCTTATTAAAATCTTTTGTGTGTGTGCATTAGTCTGAGATTGCCTGATTCTCTACATTGCCAGCTTGTCATTCACACATAGAGTAACACACTTTAAATCTCACTTACCTGTATGGAAAGTGCTGCAGAAATCAGTCACATTATGGACCTAACCTTCTCTTATCAAGACATCATCAATTGCATAGCATTTCAAAATATACTCTATAATACTTAGGATTTAGATCTGGATGAGACAAAACCACAGACCCAAAGGACAACCACATCAACCTCACTGACCTGCAGTATACAGAGAATGACACTACATCACCATACAGCCCCTTACCTCTTCTGTCCCAGCACATCAGCTGTGCTCCAAACGTTACAGTTCTGTATCGCCCATCTCTTTTCTACGGCCCGGCTAGCTGGTGACTCAGGCCAGTGTCCTGATGTGACCTTTGGTGCGTAAGCGTGCTTGGCCCTGTTCTAGTTTATGGAGGGATTCATCGTTCAGAAGCACCCACTATCATACCAGTTGCGCAGGTCAGCAATTCTCTTTCCCTATGTGCCACCTGCTGAGAGGGTCACCTGCTGCACCTTTGAATTCTTCTCCTACAGGAAGCGGCACAAGTGCAGCAGCCTTTTTTTTTTTTTACTGTGTAGAGACACAGTAGTATCTGTTTGGGTCCATAAGTTCTTAAAAAACCAAGGAAGATGTTTTTGCTCTGTTATTGTGCAACTTATTTTGCTGCATATATATATATAT
>VOQJ01016186.1:2780-16564 GCA_015052665.1 Apistogramma diplotaenia | reverse complement strand
GCACCACTGAGCATCACAGGAGATCATTCCTACCTGTGGCCTTCAAACTCTATAACTCCTCCCTTAATAGGTGACACTAATTTATTAACTATCTGTTAATATGTGTACATAATACACATGTATATATACATTATTATGTACATATCCAATAATATCACAGCCACTGCACTCATAATATTTAGATGTATATATAGCCAATCATCTCTGTAGTTTTATATTCTTATACTTGTGTTTCTTTATTCTGTTTTTAAATTGAAACGACGGTTGCTGCTGTAACAATAGAATTTTTTTTTTCTGATTCTGATTTTGAAAGATATGTTCTCAGGTTGGCAGCAGTCATGGAACTCTACATTGATAAGAACAGTCCCTCTTGTTATTATTCATTGAGAAACAGGTTTGAAGTTTTTTTCTCAGGATTCTTTGCTGTCCTGTTAAAGTTGAGTACTCCCTCAGTTTTGATTCAATATGTTGTAGAAATGCTTTCAGCAGCAATAAGTTGAAGTAATAGTTTTACTTTATCAACCTCTCACTTTGCCGTGGAGGAATTTTGGCCCACTCTTGTTTACAATGTGTGTGTAGTTCACTTGACTATATTGTACTGAATGTTGCATTAAGTTTAACGAATGCCCATTTGTGAGCTTCTATTTAAGCACAGCTCTCTAAAGGTTCTGCAACAGCATTTCAATCTGGTTGAGGTCTCTGCTGCATGCAAAGCTTGGCTCCTCTTTTGAAACCTTCACATACTTGGATTGTTGTCTCTTCCTCAACTTGGTTTCCTTCCTCTCTCCACCTTGCGAGCAGTAGCCTTGGAATGAAGAACCAGAAACTACCTCACAGAAGAGTGGTGATACCAAGAGAGAGGAGTGTGTGGAAAATTCAACCTCAGCCATCCAGCCGGCAACGGTGTTGCTTTTGAATGAAGATTAATTCAACCTAACCACCATGCTCTACTCTTGTGTCCAGGTTAACTACTTTTACTTTCTTAATTTGAGTACATTTGAGAGCCTGTACTTTTGTACTTCTACTTAAGTAAATAATGTGTGTACTTTGCCACCCCTGCCATAATTACAACTCTTTGCTATAGATGTACAGTACCAGTCAAAGGTTTGGATACACTCACCCACTGTGTCCAAACTTCTGACTGGTACTGTATGGAATGGAATGGAATGCATTTATTGTCATATGCAATACAAGGTACACAGCATGTAGTATACAGACAGTGAGAGACATGGGCGCTGCGAGTGATACGCACTGCCACTTGTCCCACAATACAGTACACAGTACAAGCACATAATATGCCATGAGAAGTGTAGTTTCAGGAATCCCACCTAAGAAACACAAACAGACAGACAGGGGAGTGGGACTGCTGTGGACATGCAGCCGGTAAGGCGCTTCCATGGTTAACAGAATAAACAGCAGGGCATTGGGAGAGTTAGGGTAAAAAAAAAGTCATCCGGTGCTGTGCCCAGGACGGGGCACCCCACAGGAGTACAAAAAACCCCCACCTGCTAAGCAATTGCACATTCAAAGCCTGGGTTAGCGGTCAGGGCAGGGAGGGGTAGTATAAACTAGGTTAAGGATATTTTTTTACAGAATACAGTTACTTTTCAGGGTCCGCACTCATTCAAGCCATTAAAAATCCGCCTTGCATCTTTTTACAACACATGAACTAAGCAATTAAATTATCCCAATAAATAAGTAAGTCTCTTCTATGCACAGCCATGTACACACATGCACATGCACACACACGTAAAAAGCACACACATTTGGTTAGTAGGCTGAGCTGATTATGCATGACCTCTCAAAATACCAGCAAAATGCCAATGAGGAGCACAAAGAGGCCTGCATGAATTAACCAGGCACAATTAAGCGACGCATATACTAGTATACTACTCCGTACTACTGTAGTATACTACTGCATACATGTTACTTGGCTACAACTATGTTACATTTGTACAGATTAGCTTTATAATGTGATGCTATGTCTTCATTATCAGTTTAGTTTCTACTCTTGAAAGCGATAATTTTAGATAATGTCCTGGTGATGTTTGACACATATAAATACACACATACAATGACAGTCAATCTTTATAGATATGCAATCACATTCACATTTCCCTTTCTTCAAATGCATTTTCATAAGTTTTACTTCAGGGGCTCCATTTTTTTTGCGACTCAACTGTGTGAGTGCATGTGTGGTATTTGGCTTACTGAGTCACCCCTCTTGTGTCCAAAGAGTCATTCTGCTGACTCCAGTGTTATGTCTTTAATCACAGTGCATGTGTGGGTGAGTGTGTGTGTGTCTACTGAAGACTTGTGTCTCTCTGTACACTCTATCCTTGTTTGAATGTCTTTGAGTGTATATTAGTTTGTGTACATCCAGTATGTGAGTGTGTTTGTGTGACTGTTCATGTGTCAGCTAATGGGTTTTGTCAGTGTGACTGCACTGAGGTCAACACAGTTGATTAAAGAAGTGAGTTCTGCTGCTCTGCCTACACATTTACCAACACACAGGGTACCTCTCCATTCTAAGCTTCCACTTTACTGGTGCTCAGATTAAAAATTTACTGCTTGCAGTGACAGACACTAAATCCACTGCTTCACATTATTAAAAGTTTGAATGACTGCAGGCAAAATGAACATCTGAACTGGTATTAGTGGATGGAGATGGATGGGTATAGAGAAAACTCTCAGACTGAGGGTGGGATCAGCTTCCAATTCAACTCTACAACTTACTTAAAACTGAACAGTTCTCTTTCAGCTTTATTTTGACATGCCATTTTATTCAGGATGTACTTACATCCGATTTTCCTTTAAAAGCACAGTGTGAACCTTTAGAAAAACTAAAGGCTTTACCCTACAACTCTCGGGTTTGATCAACTCCAGCATCAGTATATTTGCTTTTCGTACCTAGTTATGAAACTAAATATCTTTAGAATTTCAAGTGTTGGTCAAATGAGGTAGAGCATTCAAATATCGTGGCTATGCATTAGGAAATTGAGATGCTTCAGCAGTCTGTGGTTGTACATCCACCACACTTTCATCTCTTTGAGCAGAACATGAAACCCATGGGCTACATAAGCTTCATGTTTAGAATTTTAAAAAGTCAGCTCCTTTTCTTAGGTCTCAAACTGCCTAATGCAGGCTTAGGCTGAAGCTCATATACTCCTGCATATACTCAAATATAGTCCTCAAATTTTATATATATATATATATATATATATATATATGTATATGTATATATATATATATATATATGTATATGTATAAATATATATATATATGTATATGTATATATATATATCAGTGACGTGCGGTTAGGGTCTTGGCTGGTGAGGCACTGACGTCATCACATCAGATTTACAAACATATGAACTCTACAGAGCAGCTTATTCACCATTTGATTGGCAACAGTTAATGTGTTTTGTTAAAAATTTCATATCAGGATTCTTTAGATATACAAACTAACGTAGAAAAAATAACTTAAAAAAACGTTATCTTCATACCTTTACTTATAAATGAAGTCCATGAGCCGCTCCTTTTGAATAACAGCATCAATAATTGTTTGCTAACTGTTTACTGTAGCTTGATGTCCAATTCTATTATTCTGCAGCCGAGGAATCGCTGCGATCACCAGCGCCCCCTGCCATGAGACACGAGCACTGCGTGCTTCACCTAGTGTCTGTAGCAGTTTAATGATCGCTCAGCACAACAATACGTTACACACATACAGTTGTTGATTAAAAACACTGTGCATTATATACACCAGCTCAAATATATAAATTTAGTTCATATAGTAAAAGTGTCAGAACATTTTAATAGTGACATGCACAGCCTGCACCTGGGGTTGCCTGGTGTGGTAGACTCCAGCCTCTAGAGATCTTGTGCTTAGAGCTTGTTCCTGTGCTGCCATAATTAGTGCCTCTGTGCTGTCTGTCAGTCCAGCTTTGTCCAGCCATTGGTAGGATTTCTGTATATCAGCCACTTCTTCTATCTGCCAGTGGTACATGCATGGTAAGGAGCTTTCTTGTCTTGATGTCATTGCTTCCATCTCTTCCTTTGGCCAGCTTATTATCCCAGCAGGGTATTTGGCAACTGGTAGGGTGTAGGCGTTGATTGCCTGGATCTTGTTCTTCCCATTCAGCTGACTTCTTAGGACTTGCCGTACCCTCTGCAGGTATTTGGAGGTTGCAGCTTTCCTAGTGGTCTCTTTGTGGTTCCCGTTTGCCGGTGGGATTCCAAGGTATTTGTAGCTGTCCTCAATGTCTGCAATGTTGCCTTCTGGTAGTACGAACCCCTCAGTTCTGACCTTGCCTCTCTTTGTTGCCATCCGACAACACTTCTCCAGTCTGAATGACATTCCAATGTCATTGCTGTAGATCCAAGTGCTGTGGATCAGTGTATCTATGTCTCCTTCACTCCTGACATACAGCACGATGCATCCATGTACAGGAGGTGGCTGATGATTGCTCCATTTCGTAGTCAGTATCCATAGCCCGTAGAGTTGATGATCTGGTTGAGGCGATTCAGGAACAGCAGTGGGGACAGAGCATCTCTTTGGTAAATCTGCACTTGATGTTGACTTGTTGCGATTGGCTTGAAGTTGGCCTCTAGTGTTGTTCTCCACATTCCCGTTGGGTTCTTGTTGAAGGCGCTTAGGGTCCTGTTGATCTTGTACCATTCTAGGCATTCCAGGATCCATGTGTGGGGTATCAAGTCATAGGCTTTCTTGTAATCAGTCCAGGTGGTGCTCAGTCTGGTCTCATAGTCTACCAGTAGCTGGTGCTTCGCTCCCCTATAGCTGAGTTTCAAAGTATTACATTTTTGTAATCTAAAGCCAGTTGGATGGTGCAGCATCATGGACAAAATGACACTGGGTTGGAGTGGAGGAGGTTATAGCCTGCTAGTGATTTGACACTATGAATCTGTCTCTGGTAGACCAGTGGTGGTCTACCAATGGTAAATGGTAAATAGACTAGTTCTTATATAGTGCTTTTCTACTCTTCTGAGCACTCAAAGCACTTTAGATAGGGAGTCGATTACCCAACAGATCAGCTTGCCTGACTTGGCCAGACACTAACGTTCTGAGAATGGTGAATAGTGTGCTGAAGCTGGCAACCTATTGACTTGGCTCATCATTAGCACACCAAGGGTAATTACAATAGCTAAAACGTGACTAGTGCACAAAGCTAAAGGTGTCACATTACTGCCACCAGCTGTCTGCATAGATTCCCAAAGCAATATCAATAAATATTGTACACCATCACAATGCATGCAGCTATAAGTGTGAGGAAAAGGAAAGGACTATGCTGGCTTAAACAGTGGCAAAAGAAAAAAAATAGAACAATTCAGTTTTCAGGTTTAAATTTATTGACACGTCATGCTATTACATACAATAAGTAATGTGCTTCATTTTGCTTTAATCTTTCCATAGTATCAATTTTTGTTCACGATGCTGTGCCATAAAAACTGAGGTCTGGAATAAACTTTTAATTTTGAGATTCATACACTTGTTAGAGCTCTGTGAATGATTCCATCTGAGGATGTACCAAAGGCAGCTACTGTCAGCAGTGACCAGCAAGAAAAAAAGAATTGAGAAAGTGCACAGCACAACATGAATAACATAAATACTCCATGTACTCCATACAACCACCAAACTCTCAGAGCTTTTAGTACTTCTTGCTTGTCTGAGTTCTCATCAGGGTGACCAGAGTTGGCACCTGACTGCTCACACAACACCACATGCATTAATCACCAAACCCTATGTCTATAACAAACACACACACACACTGTATATAACCACGAGTTTATGCCTGAGAGCATTTACTGACATCTTAATCATGCATTCCATTTCCTGTTTCATGCCTCTAATGTACTTGGTCTATTCATGCGTGTGTACGATTTTAATCTATTGCTGTACTGGATTGTTAGTGCTTTCGTGGTATCCTACAGTGAGCAGTGTTGGCATTTTATTATTTATGCGCTGTTTGCTTTGCAGGCATCTGTATTTATGTCTCCTATTGGTATTGTTTTTGCTCACATGTTCCATGTAATCTACATTTTCATCGTAAAAATTTCAAGTTCAGTGATAGAAATCTGACATACTCAGAATCAGAATCAGAAGAATTTATTGCCATATTGAGTGAACCGTTCACTACATTAGGAAATTTCTTCGGTATTTGGTGCTGAAGAAATTCAGAAACTCACGTTTCTCTGGCATTTTGGAGAGGATGCATTCATTCATTTTAGGGTGAGCCAATATTTGTTTGTATGGGACAGCTATTTGTTACTAATTGTTAAAAAAATCTTTACATTTTTAGAAGTTCACTATATTACTTTTCTTTTTACAGTATTCTATTCAAATTACAAGAAAAAAAATCCTACAACACTTACAATCTTGGAACAAGTTTGACCACACAGATGAAATTAAAAACATCTTAGTAAATAAATAATGCAAATATGATATGAAAATAATGAATCTACCATGTGTTGCTTTACAAGTAAATTAAAAATGAAAACTGTACTTAACTGTAAGTAAAATGTTTGTCTGAATGAGGCCCAATGAGGCTTTCACAGAACCGTGGTAATTCATTTTTATACTTGAGTAAAATGCAGCAGAGCCCTCGTCAAGCCAGAAGTGCCCTGCTTCATGTCAGTGCCTCTGCATGCATCCCAAGATGTTCAGGGTTTCGCGGATGAGTCTGCATACAGCATAGCTCACAGAGCACACATTGACACAGCTGGAAAATCATAGTCCCTTTGTTTTTATTGGTTTTTTTTTTATGGGTTGTACTTTTTTTCTTCCCCTGACAGTCCACAACTTTATCTTTAATGTAACCCTTTAATGAACGCCCACACTTATTTATTTCTTTATTGCTTCACTGAGAGAGATTACAAACTCACAAAAACATGATTTTACAACAGACAACACTGTATGTTTAGTATTAGTGAAAAAAAACCTAAGAAATGAAAACAATTGTTCACACAGAAATTTCTTACACATTTGACTTACAGCAAGAAGAAATTAAATTAAATTATTGTTTTAAGAAATGAAAAGAACTACAATAAGTCAAATGTGAGATCATTTGCAAATCGGAGGGCAACTATTTAAGCCGAATGGTTGATGTAGCTGCTCAGTCATGCCTGCTTTTTGAATTCAAACACATTGTGCTTATTTTACTCGTAAAAAAACACACACAGACTCACACTCTTAATTTCATACAATGCACCAAACTTTCCATTTGTCGTTTTTTCCACTCATATTGTTTTTGAAGCCTTCACTGATGACTGAACTAAACTCTGACATACCATCTGACACAGACTAACACACACACACGAACACACACACACACACAGTGTATTGTGGTATAGTGGTCCTACATGCAATAGAGGACATAGATCAGTGTGATTTTTTGGGGGCAGACTGAATACAGCAGCCAAGCTTTTTGTCCTGCTGTGCTGCCACTGCAAGTGGACCAAATCTAGTAGTGTACTAATACTTTCTGACAGTGGAAACTGTGTGAGGTTCTCTAAATTTAAGTAATTAAAGGAGGGTGATTTGAATCTTGCAGAAGCAAAGGCAGATGGATACGTGGCACTTCTAGTTTTTCTTCTAATCTAAGTCTTCTAATTTTTGAAAGTGGTCTTGAGCAATGTCTCTTCAGGCTTGCTGAAGGTCTTTCAATTTTTATTTATTTATTTACTTTGTTTCGGGGCGAGGGGGGAGGGCATCAGGGACTGAAGGAATAACTGGAACATATATGGAACATAACATTCAAAATGCTTCCAGTAACAGGAGGAGAACAGTGTCCAGAAGAGTGCAGTCCTAGGAACATCCATCAATCTATCTATCAGCTGTATTATATATATTTCTCATTATTTTTCTTAAAAGTAATGCAATATGTTACGTAATAACTTGTTGGTGAAATGAACTTGTTACATTACTTTGGCATCCCTCATGGCTAGAAATGCACTGACACATAATGATCAGTGATACAGTTATATACAGTTATAAACTTGAGGCTACACTCCCACATAGCATACTAACACAAATGCCTGTTTTTGGTGTGAGATCATGCTGGAAGATTCATGGGATCATATTGAAATTTTGAATTAAAAAAAAAAGAATTTTTGTGTTATTTTTTTTAGCACAGATATTCAATGGAGGAGGAGGAGGATGGAGGATCAGGGCCTGTATTTATCTAACTGGCCTACTCAATCTAGGGGTCTTCATTAAAATACCTGAAGAAATAAACAGAAGAAAAAACTGGGGCATTTTGAACCAGTCATCTTACAATGGGCCCTCAAAATTGTGCTTCAACCTACCCTGCTACTGATTTGACCCACATTTCATGCAGTACCATGCATATGCATGTACACAGATACATATGCTCTAGGGCAATTATTCATGCCTACTGTCTGTCTTAATTAGTAAATTAAGTGGATCATAATATGCAGTGTGATGTAAGTATTGAGAAAATTTGCAAATATTGAGTACTCACATTCAAATTAATGAGTGAATGTGTCCAAACTTTTGACTTATTTTACCCTGAGACACTATACTGTCTAAGAAATAAAAAAAAGTAGATTGGAAAGAGGGTTACAACTGATCATGTGCTTAGTGAGTGCCTCAGGCAATAGAAACCCAAGAAAGAAGAGGAGTAAAATCAGAAACCATCATGAAAGGACAGGCCCATGATTCTCAGGATCATCCTTAGCCCACGATATGAGATCTTACATGGAGTCCCAAACTGAGGAAGATTGAGGGTCATCTTGTGTTTCTTCCATCCATCCATCCATCCATCCATCCATCCATCCATCCATCCATCCATCCATCCATCCATCCATCCATCCATCCTGCTTATCCGGAGCTGGGTCGTGGGGGCAGCAGCCTAAGCAGAGAAGCCCAGACCTCCCTCTCCCCAGCCACCTCCACTAGCTCATCCGGAGGGACTCCAAGGCATTCCCAGGCCAGCTGAGAGATATAATCTCTCCAGCGTGTCCTGGGTCTGCCCCGGGGCCACCTCCCGATAGGACATGACTGGAACACCTCACCCAAAAGGCACCCAGGAGGCATCCTGATCAAATGCCCGAACCACCTCAAATGGCTCCTTTCGATGTGGAGGAGCAGCGGCTCTACTCTGAGCCCCTCCTGAATGTCTGCGCTCCTCACTCTATTTCTAAGAGAGAGGCCAGCCAGCTCTTCGGAGGAAGCTCATTTCATTGTATTCACTATCTTGTTTCTTGGGTCACTACCCAAAGCTCATGACCATAGGTGAGGGTAGGAACGTAGATCGACCAGTAAATCGACAGCTTCACTTTTAAGCTCTTCACCATGACCGACCGGTGCAGTGTTCGCATCACTGCAGATGCAGCACCAATCCGTCTATTGATCTCCTGTTCCCTTCTCCCCGGCAATGCAGACCAAGCGCTCACTGCGGTTGTACAGGGACTGAATGGCCCACAACAGTGGGCCAGACACCCCATACTCCCGCAGCACCTCCCCCGAGGGACGCGGTCGAATGCCTTTTCCAAGTCCACAGAACACATGTAGACTGGATGTGCGAACTCCCACGCCCATTCGAACATCCTTGAGAGGATAAAGAGCTGGTCCAGCGTTCCACGACCAGGACAAAAACCACATTGCTCCTCCTGAATCCAAGGTTCGACTATTGGATGGATCCTCCTTTCCAGCACTTTGGCATAGACTTTACCGGGGAGGCTGAGGAGTGTGATCCCCCGATAGTAGGTACACACCCTCCGGTCTCCCTTCTTAAAGATGGGGACCACCACCCTGGTCTGCCAATCCAGTGGCACCGCCCCAGATCTCCATGCTATGTTGCAGAGACATGTCAACCAAGACAGCCCTACAACATCCAGAGCCTTCAGGAACTCAGGACGAATCTCACCCACCCCAGGGGCCCTGCCACCAAGGAGTTGTTTAGCCACCTCAGTGACCTCACTCCCAGTAATGGGCGAGCCATCTCCTTCGTCCCAAGACTCTGCTTCCACTACAGAAAGCGTGTTGCCTTCTTGCCAAGCTGCTTCCCTATTGCCCCATAGCCCACCCCATTCTTGTGCAGGTCTACAATGTTGTCCCTGGTGTCCTTAAACAGCTCTTTGGTCTTGGCCATGGTGGAGAGGTTGGAGTGTGATTGAATGTGTGGACAAGTGCCGTATATGTTTGGAGAGTGCGTGGGGAGGGAGTCCTGGGAGTGGGGTACCACTAGGGGAGAGAGAAAGAGAAAGGTTAGAGTCTGTTTCACAGAGTTCTTAATGCTATATTGTGGTATGAGCTGGATTGTCACAGACATACCAATTGGTGGTTTCTGAGAGAGGGAAAATGCAACACAGGTCTAAAAAGTTCCATAGGTTGGAGGGTGAGTGGGCAGGCAGACGGGAGAGTGACCAGATAATGTCCAGATGGTGAAGAATCTGTAGTCACGGTGACACGAGGGTGGAGAAGGGAAAGCTCTTTGGCAGAGATAATGAGATGACCAGGAATGAGGAAAAACAACAGGTGAGCACACTGAGCTTGAGTTACCAAGGATGTGTCTAAGCAGGACTGATTACCACTGAAGTAAGAAGACCATCTGGTGGAGATTGGGTGGCTCCACTGGTCCTTAAGTAGTGGAGCTTGATTAGAAACAGGTGCTTACAGTTTAAGAGCAGGACGCAAAACTCCACCCAGCTGGGAGGAGCCAGCCTGTGGAAAAGGCCCTAGACCCAAAAGGACACAGGATCCTATTCATGACACTCAATCATATTTTGGTGCAGACATCAATTAGGCCACTCCACACCAGCAGGCCATTCAGAGGTGTCCATGCCGCCATGTTATTTCAGATCATTGTCTTTCGGATGGAAGGAGTTCATTACACTGTCATCAGGTACCTGTCTTCGGGTAGAGGGAAGCTAGTGACATGTTCATGATCTCATCTTGCCTCTCTGAAGGTGAGCCATGTTCAAAATGTGGTGAAGAGGCCACCAAGATTCTGTCTGGAACAGTGAAGGAGACAGTGACGATTTGGCATCCAATCCCATTATTCTGTGATTGGTTGATACCTTTAGTTATGCTTATTCTAAACAGAGGTTGCTGGTTCTTTCAGGAATACAGACCCAATCAAACAGAAGTGTAGGTAATTCATGGGCTGCACTGAATGGAGTTTCCTTTGGGGACCTTTGCGGTACTCCATGTACATTTGCTAAATTTCACAGAGTTGAAGTGACCTGTTCTGCTGTCAGTTGCCTAGTGAAATCTGACAATGGATATTATTCTGTTCCTTGCAATCCTTTTGGTATAAGTCATTCTATTCAAACCTAGATGATTGTTGCAGTTAGGTTGAAAAAGATTGTAAATTATGATTGCAGCTATGGATTTGTGATACCAAAAAAAATTACTGCACTCTCCTTGTGGCTTGGAACAATCTGAATCATTCAAGGTAACAGGGCGAACTGGAGAATAATCACACCATTTATAGTGTGTAAAGCTCTGCCTTCTCAGGTCATGGGCATGATTTTGTTTCCAAAAAGTCTCAAGAAGGCAGAATCAATTCTATCTGTCTACTTAGACTGTAGTTATAGTTATATGGTCTCACAGATTCATAGTTACATTCATAATTTGTAATTTCCAATCCTGAACCTGACACACACTCACACGCTAATTTATAGAATGTGTCCTTGATGAGAGGCTTGAGGGTCTATTTTGAGTGTCCTACTTAGGCTATGAGGCAGCTAAAATTCATACATCCTCATGTGGCTCTGAGGCATACATACACATGCACACATTACAGCATCATATACACACACCTAACTACGGAGAGTCCCTGTTTTTGGACATGCATCTTCTAGCCATTTGATTTTTGCAGTTACCATGACGTGACTGATAATGTTGACCCTCAAAATCTGCATGAACGATGCTCTCTTGTATTATTGTTGTACCTGTCTTCTTTGAGCCTTAATGGCGAGAGAGGAGACCTTTCTCACCAAGGAGAGTCCTGTTTAATAGACCCCACCTCATGAAGATAAAACAGTTTATAAAGAGCATTAATGTCTGAGACCATCAATACCAAGCTACAAGTAGGACTGAAGAACTGACAGACCTTATGAAATGAAATAGTTTTAATGTAGACTGTAGTCTTTTTTATTATTTAATTTTAAATAATAAAATAAATGTGCCCTCACAAAATTCAACACCACACATACTGTTACTCCTACAGGGTCTGAACTTAATTTGAACTTAAAACACTATGGTGACCTTTACATAAGAGAAAAGAGCAAGGGAGAGACAGGCAGAGACAGAAGGCATGGAAGCAGACAAACAGAACTGAAAAAAAACCCCTGATGGCAAACAGAAACAGGCAGAAGAGACAGGGAGACAGGTTTTAATGACAAAAATGAAACAAAGAGATGCATGGGAGTGCATCTCTGGATTAGAGAGAGGTGGAAGAGGTTGAGAAGATATGGGGAAAATCAGCAGATGAATGCAAAAGCTAAAATAAGAGAGAGCTGCTGAGGGGTAGCAAGCAATGATCCATGAAAATGTATGCAACAGTGTATGCAACCACAAATATAAATGGAAAATACCTTTCAGATCAATTTTCAGGGCATTCCTGTATGAAGCGTCTGTAACCTTTTGTGCTCAGATGTCACTGTTGCATCTCTCTGTACATGTCTATGTGTCCCATAGTGCGTGTGCTTGTGTGTGTGTGTGTGTGTTTCTGATGGCCTAGAACAGTAATGTATGCCTTCTCCTCAGCCGGGTTGATCTCATTGTGTCAAACTCAGGGCTTTGACTAATCACTCTCAAATAAGAGGACTCAGCGAACAGTTGCAACCACACTTACATGAACACACACGCACATATACACAGAATAACGCAAACTCTCTGTATTTTTCTGCTGTCCACCCCCCATCTCCTCAGCTGTCTGTCACACATTCAACACATCCATCTTCTCTGCTGTGCCTCCGCGTTTGCCATCTGCCTCTGAACAATATATTCTTTTAGCCTTTTTTATACTCGCTGTAGGTTAGCCCCATGTTTCCCACTTTGCAGTTTTTTTCTCTTTAGTTGCCTTTTGCTTTTAGATGGTAACATTGGTTGAACACAGGAAAGCTGGAAAGGTCATTGGACTGGATTTAAAGATAGAATCTGACCCGTTTTCTCGTCACTCTTTGTTTGCTTTTTTCAGTTGTTGATTCAGGAAGATGACAACTAGAAACTGGTACAGTGTAGACTGTCTGCTTCCACAAAATGTACAAAGGGTTAATGTTAAAGATCAGTTGCAATTAATAATGTGCTCCCACCAGATGCACAGCATTCTCATTTACCAATGATTTAATTTACTATAGAGTACTTTAAATTCACTGTAAGTGTGGAGAAATGGTCTGTTTTTTGCTATTATTTAATTGTTTTATAAAATTTCAGCGTTCATATAAATGTACTTTGTCTAGCATACCAATATTCACAGTTATCCTGCTAAAATATGCTGTGGAGCAGGTGAATGTCTGTGTGATTGTGTGTGTGTGTGCATTTGTTTCTTATGAGTGATTGCAGTTCGACCTTTCCTTCTGGCAACCTCTCCTGGATCGCGTTCAGATCAAGATGGCAAGTACTCCAAATCTGTGAGTGTGTGTGTGTGTGCAGATGTATGCGTGAGCGTGTGCATATGTGTGTGTGTGTGTGTGTGTTTTTTTTTTTGAGGGGGGGGGGGGGGTTGGGGGGTGCCACAGATTATGGCTGTGGGGTTGCGTTGGGGGGAGCCAGCCCAGCCAAGTCATATCACTTT
>VOQJ01016183.1:42228-55776 GCA_015052665.1 Apistogramma diplotaenia | reverse complement strand
ACCACTCACACCTATATTGCTGCAATTTTAAAGGTAGCTTAGAGTGAAAGGCTAAATAATATTCTGGCCTATTTGCTGATTTGTTACTATTTAACTTGCAGCTGTTTCTTATTCAAAATGAGCACAGGTTACTTATGTTTGTCCATGACCTCTTGACACCAATTTAAATGAAGCGTAACAGTGCAGTGCTCTCTGAAACGTCTGCATATCACTCGGGATGTGATGCATGCAGTAATTTTTACTGCACACACAGTGGAGCATGTTTATAAATTTCATGCACAGATATTTCAAATTATTATTTTTGCAGATTATAAGGATTCTTTGATTTTTGGGTACAGGGAAAAAATTGGGGAAAACAATTAGTCATCAAAGTTGTGACTCACACTGATAAGAGCTAAAATGGAACAGGTTATGTTACTCATCGTATTTGAGTTTCCTCTATTAGTTCATACCACACTCTATCAGTCAGCTCTTTCTTTTCCTACAGTGTAGCTAATCCAGCGATGAGAGGGGTTGATGTTGTGTCTAATTTGTACCAGAGGATTTTTTTTTTCTTTCCTGCTTGGACGCTTGAGGGCCGTAAAATCGGAGTGATGAGAGGTCAGCCAAGTGCAGTGGGGCTCATTGCTCACTGGCAATACATCTGGGTCCATGCAGGCAGTACAAGAAAAACACAACCTTACACACACAGACACACTCACCTGGATTGGAAGATTTACCAGTAGACCAGAAGAAAAGTCATTCCCCTACACTGGGATATTCTGCTTTACAAATTGAACTGTGTAGCTGTTCTTATAGGATTATTTCAGCATCTGTTCCATGCTAAACCTAGCCACCTTGAACTAGCAATATATTTTCTTTGAATCCTGCATGAGATTTCAATTTCAAGGAGCTTCTGTCTGCCTCCTAGTCTTAATCATACATTATGGAGCAGGAATCCTCTGGGTTTACTATTCAGGAGTATTATTCAGGAGATCTCCCATTTTGTTGGCTCTACACAGCTTTATATAACCTAGATTGGCCACCCATCATGGCCAGATGTTCCTTTATTTTATTTTTTATTTTTTAGAGGAGTCTGGGGCATTTTGCCTCCAAACCTCTAAAGGCCGATACACGGCTAATAAAAAAAGCCACTCTGTGTAACTGTTGTCTTAACCTTGCAGTTGGCACAATGCAGGGTTTTGTATGGCTCTGTATGAGAGAATATTCCAGGGCACAAGTAGCACAGCCAAACCTACCAAACTCAAGATTTAGTAGATACAGTTTAGCTTTTCAGTCCAGCTCTACAGCAGATTACAGAGTAGTATCGTACCCCCACCCCCCCACCCCCGATCATTGAGATAAAATGCTAAAATGTATTTAATCTGTTGTGTGCTGCATTTGTTTACAGCAGGTATTAATGCGCTATCATGCAACCTCATCACAGAGACTGTTCACTAATGTTTCACTCCGTTCGTCAAGGCCACAGTACAGCAAAGCTGACTCGCATAGAGCAGGAATTCCCTCTCGGCACCCCCCCCCACCCCCACCCCCACCACACCCCATCCACCTTTTGTTACAACAGAACACCAAAGGATAACATGGCAGCGTTACACAAAGGAACCATCATGCTGTATATCCAAAAAAATATTTTCTCCATAGATTCTCAAGTCATTCGTGTCGTCTGATGACGGGTCGGGAAGTACGTGGAGGTGAAGCGTGCCCTCTGCAAAAGAGATGGGAGTTCCGCACATTATTCCTCACACTTTAAGGGCTGTGACTTGGGGTTTCCTTTTCGGTTCAGGCACAGTACAGTCATCTGTTACAGTAATATTTTTTTTATTCTTATTATTACGCAACAGCAGCAGTAAGCTACTGGCAGCATGCTGGTGGCATCTTCACTTGTCTCTTTAAGAGCTAGTTATTTGGAAAATTTAGTCGCTGGAGTTTTAAGGAATTGTGCTCAAAATATTTTTTCTGAGCACCTGCTTTTTCTCCTGTCAGGTATATAAATAAGTATTATTCAAGATCCTTTAATGAAACATGGCTAAGTAGAGCACAGAGAGGAAATCTTTTTTAGCTGCTTTGCTGAAACACTGAATCATTTGACCTCAGTCATTGTTTGACTGCTCTTTCAGACTAAATATTTAATTATTTTCTTACCCACAAACATTTCAAACTATTGCAGAGTAAATCTTGGAAACCATGCTGTTCAAAAATTTTGTCTTTATTTCCTGACCATTTGTGTTTTCCAAACACTGCGTCCTGTGCCATTTCCTTTAATCAATGCCAACCGAGGACAAAGACACGCTGGTCTAATCTCAGCAAACTTGGCTCCTTGTCAGTAACCAGCTCGATGCTGTATGACTTGATCGTGATCATGCGAGTGGACTGAAAAACTGAACCAGAAGTCAGCTGGCCTCTCGCTTCCTCCCTAACTTCTTCACTTTGTTCCATGCCTGTCCTTTTTGTAATGGCTTTTAATGGGAACCAGCTTCAGGGCCCTTTGAACCAACTCAGTAAGCACAATTTCTGACATTTTTCAGGCAATCTCCAAGAGGAATGCAGGGCACAGCTGTTGCAGGGGGTTAGGCTGCCGGGATGCTAGCTGAGGTCAATTCTGGGCAGGCACTTGGGCAGGTGGGAGTTTTGAGGGTGGATATAAAGATAAGACAACCAGTGGATGTTTTTTTTCCTCTCATCGTTTTTTTTTCTTTCTTTTTCTTTTTAGTGGGCTTCTGGGAGCCCCTGGTGATTCACCCATCTGTAGTGCATTACTGAGAGCAGCATAAAAGAAATGTGCTAGTTTTAAGAGATGAGCATCCTGCCTGCGCAATTCAAGGTCAAGATGATGAGTTTTGTTATGTTGTACCAAAGCATTCATGCATTGGATGCATTTGTAGCTGAGTCAAAGGCACAAGGCATTGAAAAAGCAGCAATTAGTCTCAGAAGGAAAAATGTTTCATTACTTATCCACATTTTCATTCTCAGGCCTGATTTAGACTCTGTGATGAATCTTTGTAGAGCCTAAAACATAACCTATGTAAGTGGTCGATGTATTTGCTGGCGTTTATGCTTGTGCAGGTGTACTTCATGTTAACTGCTGTGTGGTCGTGTCCCGGTGTTTTACAAAATATGCAATGCCAGCCAATGGAAACAGGAGGGACTTTTTTCCCTCCTGGGTCCCCCCACTCTCTGTTTTTTGTTTTTTTGTTTTTTCCCCTTTTTGATACATTCCCTCGTGTCCATTCTCATAGTTTCAGCCATCACGCTCCAGGAATTTGCTGAGATTTTTGAGTCCTTATGTTGATGCCATGATTATTACTCTTTATCCTGAGACTATGATTGTTATTCTCTCACTGATAAATTTTTAAAAATGTGACGTTAAAAATAGCCAGAAAGGCATAGAAGGAATTGACAGCACTGAAGGATCAAAGTGATGGTAGGGTTTTTAGTGATTTACATCAGTACACCTTCCATCAGCTTACAGAGCTGTGATAGCAGCCATGCACCAACCCTGTGAATAGTACTCATGGTCATTTTATCTGTGGTCATGATAACTTGCATATTAACAATCATGAACTTGTGACTCACTGTTAGGCAATGGTGCTAGTTTCAGTCATTATGAAACTGAACTTCTTTAAAAGGGTGGAGAAACCTGCTGTCAGCTGAGACTGAAGAAATCACTTGGATGGGTAATGAAACCTTCCTCCCACTGAAAAAGTTGCATCCAGATAAACAGAATCAACTTTCTAGGATTTATCTGAATTAATGAGCATGCATCAAGCCCGTTATTAGTATGGCAGAAAAAAATAGTCTTTGTCTTTAACAGTTTAGATTGAGATTAATGTCAGTCTTGTTTCTTGCACACTGAGCCATGAAAAATGCAAAGTACAATGCACTAAAGAAATTTCTTTGGCAGCTACAAATAAAACATCTACATTAGGAAATGTAGGAACTGCAGCTCATGTGGCTGTTTATTGAGGCCGGGACTCTTGATTTGTGTTCGTATGCAGCCGAGAGTGTGGGGTTTTACGACATGAAAGAGTGCAAGCCGCAACCCTTCCCCTCTGCTTAACCTTGGACAATAAAACAATGATGTTATAACATTTTGTGAGGAAGCGAATATTGAGTCCCCCTGCCAACACTGGCAGCGTCAGCTCATTCTTGCCACAACAGCTGTTCTGAATAATCGACAAATACTAGGAGAATGTGTGCGAGGGATTGTTGTTCTGTGTCGGTTTCCAGGTGTGTGGCTATCACATTAAATAGGCCAGCATTGCCCCTTAAACCAGCATCAGCATCATCCCCAAAATACAACATTGGTCTGGCTCTATAAAAATTAAGGGTGAACTTAACAAACATGTTTGGAGTCTAAAGTGACGAGCTGTTCAGGGATCGCCGTGAAAAGAAGCAAGCCACACATGGGACTGTGACTTTTTCTGAACAGCAGGCAGAATTACTGTTTCCTATGTTGACTGTTGTTAGATAGACCTCTCAACAGATTCTGTTGGCTGCAAATAAACCAAATAATGGCCACCTTTGAATCAAACATGTCCACCCTCTTGATATTGTGAGCTTGTGAGTTCAAGGTCACGACTAAATGAAAAAAATGTGTTTGGTTCCTGCTAAATCACACCGTCTTGACATTTTTGACAGAGTGGCACAGCTGCTCTGTGTATCATCTCCTTCCTTCCTTTATTCTACCTTTGCTCACCTGAGACCTAGAGCCATTCAACAACCTGCCCTTTAGCTCCAGAAAGTCCCCCCAGTGCACTCTCAGTGGTCAATCACTTAAAAAAGAGGCAGGAGAAGAACGGCAGACAGTGAACCCACATGAACAACACTGAACCACATTACACCACACTTGTGTCATGGGGATTTCCAGCTGTGTTTTTCATTCTGTTTAACGCAACAATGACTGACACATACCATTAAAGAGCTTGTGTAAATGAGTAAATCTGTCTTTGTGTGCATGTGTTTGTGCGTATGTATTTGGCAGGACACCTGGAGAAAACGAATTCGCCCAAGATTACCCCTGGCGGTCCACTCAGTCTTCACAAAGGCGATTTGTTGAACCTCACATGCAGGTACGCAGTTGAAACGAGAACTTGTGTTGATTCTAGATGATATTCAATCAAGCATTTCCGATGGTGGAATGTACATGTAACTCTTCACAACCACTGTACTTTACAATACAACGTCAGCTTCTTTTGTGATGCTTTGAACTCTGCTAGTCACTTGTCAGGGGTGACTTTCAAGAGATTCTGCTAGAAAGTTTAGACGCCGGTCTCATTATATGAAACAAAGGAGACGGGGAAACTAGCAAGAGATGTCTGGTTCTGTAAACTCTTGCTAGCTACAAAGAAGCTGGGACAGTCCCTGACGGAACCAGCGATGGTGGTCCACTTTTATCTGCCTTTTGCCATTTCCTTTAGGGGATGTGGGATCCAAGTGCGTTCACATTTGCTAAGAATTTAGGGTATTGCATCATTTTGTAGGCCTGCAAAGAACACTTTGGAACTCATCTTGGTTTAATTGAATACTTCCCTACAAGGCCACATTGTAAGAAGCCTGACATGTATAGCACTGTCTTGTTTTCTGTAAGTGGATGAGAACTAGAGGTTCTGCTTGACCCAAAATTCTGCAGGCAAAGGGAGAGGAATGCAAGAAATGTTGGATATTCCTCTGGGATCTCTTTAATGAGCATTTTAAACTGAATTCTGTGTGGAAAGAATGTGTTAGCAAAGCACATCATTGAAGAGAAACATGTTCCCATGTGAAAGTTCAAGCCCTTGGATGACTCAAGATTAACTCAAAACAAACTTAAAATGAACTTCAAGTCCAAAAGTCCCAAGGGGTAAAGGAGGCGCTGCCATCCTAAATTTAGCAGCTTTTGTGTACACTGCCAGATGTGACACTTTATGTAAAAATAGATCCAAGATGTGCACTGTTTTGTTTGCATCTAATCACTTTTGTATT
Source organism: Apistogramma diplotaenia (assembly GCA_015052665.1). Taxonomy (NCBI): domain Eukaryota; kingdom Metazoa; phylum Chordata; class Actinopteri; order Cichliformes; family Cichlidae; genus Apistogramma; species Apistogramma diplotaenia. Next base: position 49,815 of record VOQJ01016183.1, on the reverse strand, counting down.
AGTGTTTTTTCTAATTCACATTTGCATCAGTCGTGAACTGATGTCAGTTAATACTCTCCCTCATTTTCTAATGTCAGAGGTCACGGCGCCCTCAACTGGACTCTCGGCAACGCCCAGCGATCAATCTCATCAAAGGGGGTGAAAGCGGAGAACTGCGATTCAGCACCTCACCATCAGTCACACTGCAGCAGACTGACAGTCACACACCTGAGTGTCAGTGACACAGGAAACTACATCTGTAAATACTCCAAAAATAGTTCAGACCACAGCAAATCCACCTATGTATTTGTCAAAGGTGAGATCCGGAAACCTCGTTAGATGTATGATGCTCAAATTATCCAGAGTGGAAGACATAGTTCAACATAAGCCAAACTGAATGCAATGTTGTGTTAAAGTAAAGTTAATTAAATTCAAAAACGGGAAGGAGTTCTTACATTTTGAACGGAATCTTTTAAAGTCACAGAAGATTTGTAATTAAAAGAAGGATTTCATAGGCAGTGCCAGTTGTAGGCTCTAATGTTCAACTGACTTCACACACAGTGTTGTTTGTAGTAGTGGGCACAATGGAAGGCACAACAAGCTGGTATTTCCTGCAAAACCCAAGCCAGTATTGTTTATATAAGGAAAACGAGTGAGTTAGTCAGCAGGAAGAAAAGGACCTGTCCAGGGTGTGGCCTACCTCTTGCTCTGTGTCAGTTATCAAAGGCTTCAGCCACCCTTTGATGCTAAGTTAGAAGAATTTTATGAAAACATACAGTATGAAGAACATACATTACAAAAGAAAGAAAGAAGGCAATACCTACTTACTGTATGCATTACATGTTTAGGCAGTTGTTACTAAGTTTGTTCAACTGGCATTCAGACTGAAGTGCCACACGCCTCCATCTCAGAGAAAAAAATAGAGAACGGAAGTGGTTTTTGTGCGATATTGTGGTTTCTCCTGGAGGTGAGAGGATAAGCTAATTGCTCGGGAAACCCTGGTCATTGACTGTTTCCTGCTCCAGCTACTGTTTTCCTTGTAACAACAATTCCCTAAAGCTCACATGGCACCACATACAATTATTCAAGTGGAGGTTACGCTGGGCAGCAGAGAGCGCATTCCAATATCAGCCAATGTGACCAAGATGGTTTTATATTTTGAAGCATTTGGTATAAGGCTGCTTAATACTGGCCCACGGCTTGGTTAACTATATATATAAATTATGCTTTTTTTTGTCCACAGTTAATCTGGCATGCTTTGTCCTGTTTCAAAGCTCCTAAATTGTTTATTAAATTATTTTCTTTTGTCACACCAATTATGCTTGACTTCCCTTCAATCGCAGACTATTTATATAGCTGTAATGTTCCCACAGTTGTCACAGGAGTGACTGTCCTTATATGGCCAGAATTAACTAATTTGAGATTTGATCCCTTTCCTGGATCGCTGTTGAGTACCCTGACATGTCCTTTTTTCATTTCCATCCAAGCACCTTTATTTGCAGGTTGTGGGGTGTGGAGCTTATCTTAGCAGGCATGAAGGGTGGGGTACACCCTAGTTGTGTTGCAAGTCAATCGTAGAGCCAGAGAGCCAGAGACTGTGGGAGAAAGCACATGCACTTCTAAACCCACACAGGCAGAGGGTCAAAATATGCATAAGCCACATTGGTGGACCATAGCCAGCTGGCAGCTATGAACTCGTAGCCTTCCTGCTGTGACACAACAATGCTAACCACTGCACTCTTTAATTCAGATGTATTTTACCAGAATAGGAATAATTTTATTATAAAGTGTGGTTTTAACGAAGAACAACTTGTGCCACATGTGCTTTGAAATGCTATTTCTGCCTGAGTTGTATTTAAGATGTTGCATTCCTTTTTCAGATCCTCAGCGACCATTTCTGGAGCACCATCATCCTATACCTTATGTTCTGTTCATCAGGAGGGATGAGACCAGCCTTGTTATCCCATGTCGGACATCCTCTCCTTACACTAATGTAACACTGACAGCGGTAGGGTCTTAAACACCATCGTTTCTCACATTCTGCACATCTTCCACTTGTGGATTAAATGTTTTAATAGTGCTACATGTTACAGTATTATATAGTGATCTATAGACAATGCTGAACATGAACCTTGAAGAAAATCACACAGCATGCCCCCTGAGAAATTAAGATTACTATTAATACCACAGCAGGGTATCTTCACTTCTTTGGGGGGGAAAAAGTGCTTTCACTCTGTGCTTGGGGCATCACACTGGTTCTCACAGCCTCTGTGTCTTAAATCATTCTAGCACACAGAAGCAGACCGGGGACAGTGGCTTAGCGATGGGAAGCTCAGGGGCGGCAAAGCGAGTCATCCTGTCTGCTTCCTCTAAGAGCAGGAAGGTGTTCCAAGAGTGCTTTTCTCAGAATAGATCCTCAGACTAAATTTAGTCCCTCTTCTCTTACAAAGGAAACACGGTAGGAAAAGTGTCCACTGTTAGAAAACAACAAGCAACAGCACGTGAAGTGCCATGTTTGATCTTGCGCACGCCCTTGTTTTCCACAATACTTTCAACTATACAAAGTGCCTCTTGGAACTTGGTAAAGTGTTTTTTTTTTCAGTAAAAACCACAAAGTTTTGTGCTTTTTTTTGTTTGATTGTTTGTGATTATGTGAATGTTTGTGACTATGTGTCATAGTGCCAACTTTGGATAAACACTTCTGACTCTGGTGCCACAGATAGTACTTGGGTGGCCCTCCTGTTATTACCTCCCCCACCCATAGGTGGAGAGAGGTTGTTTTCACTCCTGTTTGTTTCTCTATTAGCAAGATAACTGAAAAGGTTTTGCACCAAAATTCATAAAACTTTGTGGAAATATTACTTAGGCATCCAAGAACATATGATTTCATTTTCAAAATAACAGGTCAAAGGTCACCAAAATTTTCAAAACATCTAAACAATCCTATCTAATTATTCACAGAGCTTTAAAAGTCATATCTCTGTGAATTTGTCATCTATTATCATATACAAACCCTCCAAAAAATTACATAAACATACATTTGTTATCTCTGCAAATGTTTGTTTTTCTATGTTTCATTTAGTCTTTTTAGAGGACGCTATTAAGGTGCATAAACTGAATAAAACATATCCACACACTATATATGCCATTATCTGCTCATGTGGATCAAATTTTTAAATGAAATATTAAATCATATTTTACAATAGCCAGTAAAATTAATTTAAAGTTTTTGCGATTTAGTAATTTATAACGGAATGTGACAACATTGGGGGCTATCTATTACAATATAGAATCGCCACATGGAAAATTGGGGTTTGCACTGCACTGAGTGCCCTTCTAGTTAGTAAATCTATGGCACCCCTCCTTCCTGCTCACCTTCCTTCCTTCCTTCTCTTCCCTTGCCCTCAGTTCCTGCCCTTCTTCTGACATGAGAACAAACAGTATCGGGCAAGGACATCCTTTTCCGAGTCTGCAGTGCTATTTCCCTAATTACATAAATTAATGCCGCCATCACATTGCATGCCAAAAAAAATAAAGTCTGTCACGCTAAGCTACAGTATTTTCACTTATGAACTCCAAACAACAACAGATAGTCTACTTCAGACATGTGCTCATTACTGGTTTAGGCTAGGAAGCTGCCTCAGTAGAGTGTGCAGACAGCAGCATACGTGACAATTCACTGGACTGTTACCTGTGCCATTCACACATTGTGCGTGCAATCCAACACCACACAGACTTTGTACTACGGAGCCCTCGGGTTAAAGACTGCTTAATGTCATATCTGTTTGCACTGGACATTTACGTTCTGACGTGCACTTCCGTCTGGTAATGTGCAGGAAAGTTAAGGGCTGTGATGCATGTGTGAAAAAAAGCTTAACAGATGTGTCCCCAGCTGAGCCCAGTGGAGCATGAGTTACATGTTAAATGAAGTCACATAGCTTCCTCTTCAGTCTGTCTGGCTCAGTGACCCGTAATGGGAATCACAAGTGTCATCAAATGTAACAGATTTGCCTTTTTCGTCACAGGACCCGCATCTTTCTGAGGAGGTAAAAAAAAAAATTGTATGGGATCCAAAGGTGGGGTTCACGATCCCCTACGGTCCCTACACTATGCACAAACTTCTGACATGTCACACCACGGTGAACGGTCGACTGATCCAGTCATCATACTTTGCAAAGAGATATAGTGAGTTTGTTGTTTTCTTGGTGACATTGTTTTATTGGCAGATTTTTTAAATTTTTCATAACATTTCATTATATTTTTCCCAATTTTACAGCCCCTGAACTTAACAATGTGAAGATTACCCCAAACCGTGTGAAAGTCTTGGCTGGGGGCACCGTCATCCTTAACTGTAGTGGAGAGACCACCTATAATGCAAGAATTAACTTCAGCTGGAATTTTCCAAAGAAGGCCGTGAGTTCATGGTTTATTGTTGACTTTACAATAATGTGGACTAGTCCATGTGAGTAGAGTTGGTAATTATGGTGGCTTCTTTGTCTTCAGGAAAATCGGCATTTTTCACAAAAGTCTCGGCCTAAACCTGATGAGGTTTTTGTAATGAGCAAAACTTTAGTGTTGCCAAACATCACCATGGAGGATAAGGGATTGTATCAGTGCAGAGCTGAGGTGTTTCACATAATGAAGAATGCTACAGCAAAAGTTGTTGTCTACGGTGAGATTGCTTTTAATAATGTATTATTCCAAATGATATTGGAGAATTTTAGCATGTAAGTTATTCTAACATTAGGGCAATGATGATGAAATGATAGCTTTATTTGATTTAATTCATTACCTTGTCTTTATCTGTAATCTTTGGTTGCAGAGCATCCATTCCTTGACGTCTCCTATAGGTATGAGCAATCTAGAAGGGTGGTTGTCCAAGAAGGTAAAAGCAAGGTTGTGTTTGAGCCCAAGGTCAATGCTTTCCCACCACCAGACATGATAACATGGTATGTAATGGTTTAGAGCCACTCTAAATAAACCTTTTGTACTGTGCATGGCAGGAGCTTTATTACTGCTCATGCATAATAATAAACAAACTTTTTTTGTCTGTTTAATACTCAGGTACAAGGATGGCGACCGGATCCATAAGAATTCCACCTGCTACAAGATATCGTCTTTTTACAGCATCGCCATCATTAATGTGCAAGGGAGGGATGCTGGCGTGTTCACCATCAGTCTGGGCAACACAGTGGAGGGGCTGTACAGGAATCTGAGCTACACTCTGGTAGTCGAAAGTAAGCAATTACCACCAACCTGATAATCTACACTGATTCTGAAGAAATGAAGCAGTGCTGTGGCTGTGGACTCAGGCTGCTCCGGCACTTCTGCTACTGCTGCTGCTGCTTTCAGTCCAGTTCACTGGACTGCAGGTAGCAGCCCTAGTATGAGAGGAATTTGGGGGCTTGTTGATTCCAGGGCTGGATTGACGTAGCAGGGGCAGCTGTTGTTGATTATTGGGGCTCTTTGGAAGGGGCTTGGCGGAGTGTGTAAAAGGCCCAAGCTCTATTCTACACACAGACCCCAGCTGCCCCAGACCCCTCCACTCCTTACTTGCATACTTACCGTGTGTACATACAGTACGCCTCATATAAACAACATTTTATACATTATATATACAGCTTGAGAAAAATTGGCATGCGGTGTTATGACGATTCTCTAAATAGTACTGATAAGTGTTAACACTAGGTCATAAATATTTTAGCATGTTAAGTAGATACATGAATGGAGTCTGTTTGCTATGCAGTACAGAAGACTGTATATCTCTTACTTCATGCTTAGCATGGAGAGAGAACAGCTATTTTCATTGCATTCTTTAAACATTTTGAGGAATCCAAATAGTGTGCCAAAAATGGAAAAATCAGACCCCTCCTGGCTTGTTTAAACTTTATTTATGATCCCTGACTGCCCAACTTCACAAGAGTTTTATTTATTGAAATGAAAAATGCACAGACACAAATAAACAAAGTAGAGAGAAATTCCTGGTATGAATTCGAGAACTATTTTAAACCTTGTTCGTATGTCGTTTACAATTGTCACAGTCCTCCACATTGCTATGTGATATGCAGGTGCGTGTAAGGTGGGATGTGTGCAGCGTAACTATTTCTGGTGTTCAAAATGCAGAGAGTGGCTCCCGAGGTGGGAGAAGTATCTTTGTCTGTTGCTCATTACAGCACAAATGGTTGACTCACTGACCCAGGCATGGACTGCAGTGGGATTGTTCTTTGACCTAGAGCCCTGGGGTAGCCAGTCACCCCCCACGCTTCTTCTGCACGCTGTGACAGCTAATGTCACTGGCACGCCTTTTATAGCTGTTCATCAAGACTGTCGCTCATTTTGAGACATTTAGAGATTCCACAGGAGGCAGGAGGAGCAGCGATATTAGATCTAACCATGTGGGGCAGACTGTGGGGTGTGGACAACCGGGGTGAAAATAAGGCGTGAAACCAAGTTGAATAAATATGTTGGGAAAAATAACAACACAAGAATTTACCGATCCTATAACGCTGAACTTTGTTTCACTAAAGTTTAACTTGGATTCTTTCTTTTTTTTATTGGTTCATGATTGATTAAAAAAATGTGTGATGTGGGAGTGGGAGCTTTTTTGTGGCTTCTTAACATGTTGCCTTTCTCTTTCAATTTCTCTCCACATTTGTGTGTCTTTATGTGTGTGTGTGCACGCGTGCGCAGTGAAGCCAACTATGTCAGAGGCGGAGCTTGCTACTGTGGACGTGCAACCTTACATGTCTGGCAAGCAGCATCACCTATCCTGCACTGCTTTCGGCTTTCCCTTACCAAACATCACTTGGCACTGGCAACCGTTTCATTCAGACACGACACTTAAAAAGTGAGTCACCCTTATGCTATGCCTTCAGTACTGAAATGTTTACACTAGCTGTTCTGCATTGATGGTCTGTCACGGTTCAGCAATACTTAAAAAATTCAAAGCATTTCAGCAGTTATTTTTCCTAATTTTAAGCACAAATTGATCTTATAAATGTTTTATATGCAGGCACTTAAGTCTAGTTTTAAAAAATCTTGTCCGTGTTGAGTTACCACATTGTGGACTATACCTGTTGGCACACCTGTTGTATGTCACATTTTCCATTTTAGCTACCAGTTTGCAGAAGGTTCAGTTCAATTAAATTTTATTTATACAGAGTCAAATCACAACAAACAGTCACCTCAAGGTGCTTTTTATTGTAAGGTAAAGACCCTACAATAATTATAGAGAAAGCCCTGAAGTAAAAAACGACCCTCTATGAGCACTTTGCAACAGTGGGAAGGAAAAACTCCCTTTTAACAGGAAGAAACCTCCAGCAGAACCAGGCTGAGGGAGGGGCAGTCATCTGGTTGGGGCTGAGGAGAGAGAGACAGGACAAAAGACATGCTGTGTAAGAGAGACAGAGATTAATAACAAGTAATGAATAAACAGCAGGATATAAACAAAGTAAAAAGAGGTGAATGAAAAGAAACACTCAGTGCATCATGAGAGCCCCCCAGCAGCCTAGGCCTACTGCAGCATAACTAAGGGGTGGTTCAGGGTCACCTGATCCAGCCCTAACTATAAGCTTTATCAAAAAGGAAAGTTTTAAGCCTAATCTTAAA
>VOQJ01016183.1:13255-42208 GCA_015052665.1 Apistogramma diplotaenia | reverse complement strand
CTCGCTGGCAGCGTAGGCCTATAACATCATACTGAAGGGTGGTTCAGGGTCACCTGATCCAGCCCTAACTATAAGCTTTATCAAAAAGGAAAGTTTTAAGCCTAATCTTAAATTAGAGAGGGTGTCTGTCTCCTGAATCCAATCTGGGAGCTGGTTCCACAGACGAGGTGCCTGAAAGCTGAAGGCTCTGCCTCCCATTCTACTCTTAAGTGTCCTAGCAACCACAAGTAAGACAGCAGTCTGAGAGCAGGAAGCCAATGAAGAGAAGCCTATATGGGAGAAATATGCTCTCTCTTTCTAGTCCCTGTCAGCATACTAGCTGCAGGATTTTGTTTCAGCTGAAGACTTCAGGGAGCTGTTAGAGCAGCCTGATAATAATGAATTATAATAATCCAGCCGAGAAGTAATAAATGCACGAATTAGCTTTTGATGATGATAAACGATACAAGTTTATTGGTAAATGGCTTGAGAATCCCTACTCTTGTGTTTCAAACTTGACGCAATGGGATATTGACATCAGTTATATACAGTAATTTTCAGGTCACATTAATAAACCTATTTTGACCAGATTCTTTGATTTTAATTTACTCCTCATTCTTATCTAACATTGGAAAGAGGATGTTTTTCTTTTTTGTGCATTTCCTTTGTTGACTTCGTCTAAAATCTTTATTTAAGCTGGTATTAAAAAGCATTTAATTTACAACTTCCTTGTGCCTTTAGATGCTCTCTGCACAGTCTTTGCACAAACTGCACATAATTGAGAGCAAAAACTCTACAATACTGAATCAAAATCACAAACAGCAGCACAGACTGCAGAGATGCCTTTGCAGGATTCAGAGCCACCAGTCTGGCCTGGGGATCCCTCTATAAGACAGACCTACTTTGATTCAATTGAATCTGTCCCAGAACATGATCCATTAATCAACAGAACAAAGCCATTGAGAGCTGCCCTCTCATTAGTGGTCAGTGGTTCTGTAGGCTGAGGGGGAGACATGGGGGAATTAAATCTCAGATCCCCCAAGCTATTACAGTGCTGAACAGAACTGAGTGTGGTGTGTATGTGTGACTGTGCATGGATACCGGCCTGGTAATGAACCCACACACAAAATGAACATTTGAACAGTCACTAAGATTGTGGCTTGGACAGCCTGTGAGTTGTAAAATTAGGAAAACAATGGGCCATTAGCTGTATGTTATCAGGCTCCAAGACCAAAATCAACACTGGACTGAAAGAGAGGAATTATGTTACATGCTGCATGGTGTTAATCCACCACTTTCCTGTGATTTTATTCACTGAATTATCACATAAGACCAAATGTAGTTTACCAGATTTATGATAAAATATTGCAGAGATTTTGTAAGGTCAAAGCAACTCTTTATGCTGGTCCAAAGATAATCAGGGCTGGCACCAGGAACAGTGGCTGGGCTGTGGCAGACGGCTAATGAGACAGAGGAACAGCTATAGCCTGGTGGGAGGCCAATTGTGCAAAATGTTTGTTTTATACTGCCCTGAGCCTGCAGAGTACCTGTCACTGTAAATCCCACATGCAGGACTTCAAGATCATCTCTCATCTTAATCTTCGGGAGTTAGGAGGGCAGGGGAAATGTCAGGTTTGGGGAGGGTTTCGAGGTGAGAGAAGCTTGTTAAGAGGACAGAAATATGTGGATGTCTTTATCACCAGGTTGAGAAGTTATCAGCTGTCCTTTGCTGACCGCAAAGGTCTCAAGATCAGCCTTATCTCCTCAGGCCAGAATGTGGAGGGGTGTTCCTGTATGAGGTGACGCACAGCACAGCCCTTCCTGTAGCTGCTGCTGTTTCCTCCTCTGCTTCTCCACTCATCAAACTAATTGTTCACCACCAGCGGAGCTTAAATCAAAGCTCTCTTTGGGTCTTAGGACAGCCTTCTCCCGAGAACCCTCAGGAGAAGGCTTTAACAATGAGATTGCAGAGCATTCATTATTATCATGTGATCTGGGCAGTATGTGTGTTTTATGTTACATTAAAGTTCCCAAATAAAATAACATAAAATTTTGTTGTTGCCATGTGCAAAGGTCAGAATGGTTGATTTAATTGTTTTTTCTCTGTCCCGCAGTCACTTGGAGCCAATCCTTGTCAAAGAGAATGATGGGAAAAATAGCTCCATCAACTGGATTAAGAGCATAACTAGTGCTGAACTCGATACAGGAAAAAACAAGGTATGATGTGCTTTTAGTATACTTTTTCCTAGAAAGAACTGGAAGGGAGATCAGGGTCTGGAGAAAGTTAGATAAGAAACAGTATTTATTCTTGGACTGAAGCTGCGAGGGAATCAGAGACAAACCACTTGGTTTTTACACTTAAATATAAACCTCCTGTCTTACCTGCATTGGGTTTCCTCTTGTACAAAAGCTTTGCCTTTAGAAAGAAGTTCTACCAGAGCCCTTTGAGAAAATGGTGCGCCGAAAACTGACAGACATAGTTCATTTCCCATTACTAGAGTGAAATATACTAAAGTGACACTACATTTAAGTTGAGGGAAAGGAGTCTTAACCCACACCTATAAATTTAAGGAGAGTTTATTTCCTCCAAAATGAAATACTTAAGTCATGAATATGGAAGCTATCAGTCCCTTAGTTTTTCTTATAAAACATCAAAGACATATTGGCATACAAACCCAAAACATACCGCACAGACATTGCTGCAAATGTCCCGTGGAAGCCTGATACTAAAACTTTCATGGCAAACATAATTAAGAGCAGGCCTTCCCTGTGATGTCCTTGACTCTCTATAGGATTAGGCTAAATAAATCCATTATAGCAATCTGGGTCAAATTAGGGTACAAATTCACTGGCAGGAGAATGCATCACTGATCATTCTCAATCCAGTCTGTTTTGAGCTGCATTTATAGTCCGTAAGTTGCTGCTGATCTCTCATTAAATGTGAAATACATAACAAAAAATATATTCAATCATTTGCTCACCACGTAACTGTAAATTTGGCCCTTTTTACAGGTCATTAGTTTTAATATGTCCCTGACATAGATACGGAGGCACCACTTATTTACCTGTGGGCAGTCGCTGGTGCTTTATGAGGGTCAGGACTAAGGTTCAATGATAACAAGCAGCAGTTTAAACGAAGAGGGATTTGTTGGAAGTAAATTCCTCTCTGCCACCTCATATAAAGTGTTTTGGCCCGTGAATGAGAACATAGTTATGACTGGGCCTCCTCAAAAGGCCCAACAAAAAAGGGGAGTCATAATATAAGGAAACACTAAGGGAAGACTTGGGCTCCGAGGTCAGAGTGTATTTGGTCAGGTCACGTTTTCAGGACATGCACAATCGTTTCGATGACTGCTTTCAGTCTCATGTTACATAATGGTGAGTAATAGGGGTAACATAATATCTGAAGATCACTCAGTGCTTTGACAAATGTTGCATTGGCATAGATTGGACATTGTGATACTTAATTTTGCTGCCTGATTGTTTGTAAGGTGAACAGTGTAATCACAGCGACGCTGAAATGGTTTCATAGCTGCAGCTGGGTCTCTCACAGTCAACACAATAGTTCCTACGAGCCCAGGAAGTTTAGGCCAGCATACCCAGACAATACACCCACATCATTCACTCTCTTTGATGCAGCCGACTGACCCCAAAAACAGATGTCACCGTGAACACTAAACAGAACCCTGTGCAGTGTGGGCCTCACCCAAGTTTCACTTATTATTTTGTCTATTTAAGCCATTAAAATGTTGTGCTAACCTTAAAATCAAGCATGGCATTGGAGGTGCTTTCCAGGAAATGGACTTGGAGGCCCAGGTCTAGATCTATAGCACCAGTCTGAAGGAGACTCTTTGGCCTTTAAAACTCCAGCTGTATCCTTTCATTAATGTCAAGCGCTGGAGAGTATAAAACACACCAGGCTGTGTCCAGACCTCCCACTTGTTTATTAAGTACGACTCAGTGTTTTGATGGTGATTGAAACCTCAAGGATATATCACACTGACAGGCCAAGTCACAGCAGAAGTGAGTTATGATATCAGGTATTTGTTACTCTGTTTTATTTCATTTTATCTCCCAATCAGACTGTGGGCACCATGGTGATCGGAGATGCACGTGTTTCAGGAAGATTTTACTGCGTGGCCAAAAATGAGATTGGCCATAGCATTATGACAATGCCTTTCTATGTTGATGGTAAGTAGGTCACCAAATTTTCTTTTTTAAATTATAACCACACAGCTGCTTGCAGAGACACGTTATTACATGTATAATTGCACAGCACACATTACCATGAGCTCTATTCTTAGAAATGATCTGTGTACACATTGCATGCTGCAGTGAACGGCATTAACAGGAAAGGAATGTGCAGTTTGCAATAAAGAAACCGGAGGGGGCATTAATTGAAAACATCTCCCACTGTCGTTGAACAGCTTCGGGGCGGAAGAAAGGCAAGCGAGTCCTGAAACATATGGCGTGCTATTATGGCAAGCATTTAAAAATATAAATGAATAACTGTATTCCTGGTCCTGCACCAACAGGTCATTGGTCTTTCTCAATGTGCCTGTGTGTGCAATAAGGAATTACTTTTTACGTGCATCTGAGCAGTTCCAAATGTTTCCCAAATGAAAATCAATTGAGACAGTTATGTAATAGCATTGGGGATGAGGTGTCACCACACACACGCAGAGTTTATTTTGCAATAGAGACAATCACCTTTTCTGTAAAGTTGCGTGAATCACATGTCCTGAAGGGTGTGGGACTGCTTTTGGAGTGGATGCCAAGTACCAAAAATCATTCTCCCCGAGTAAAAGAATTCCCAAAAGGAATCCCACTGTCTTCCAGAGGTGAGGAAGGCAGAGAATGATGGAATGCTGCTAAAAAAAAAGAGGACGGGATTGTAAAAACAGCTGTCTTCTCTTATGGAGCAGAGAATGCTTTCCAGTGAACTGAATAAACAAGCGCGCTCTGTATGCCGTGGGGCACGTACTCAGCCTCACTCCAGTTGGATCAGTGCAGAAGCGCCGTGACCAACGTTGTCCACCAGCAACGTGCTTTCAATTAATAATGTTGAGGCAGGAAACAACTGGGAATTTGACATTCCTGGCCTTCTGACGAGTATCTTTGTGTCAAACACTGCTGTCCTAATTAGGTTTTCCCGCCAGTAGGATAATTGCATGCATTTGAAACAAATGTAGATGCCATGTAAATGTAAATGACTAAATTATGTTGTTTCCCATTACTAAAATGCCATGTGTTTACCATGTTCCTTGTCATACTAGATCACCCTGAGGAAATAACCATTGAACCCCGGAAAGCAATTGAAGGGAATAACGTCACTCTGACCTGTTGGGCAACCCGTTATCTCTACACACATCTACAGTGGCTGGATTCCAGGAATCAAACAATCACTTCCAACGTATCTAGTCTCCAGTTCAGCCGCTACTCCATTTTCCTCTCTCTATATCTGTACAGTGTGTCCCAAAACAGCACTACAGGTTACAAGTGCCAAGCCTACAAGGTCAACAAGAAGTCTGAATTCAAGGAGGTTGCACTTACTTTGGCTAGTAAGTTAGAATAGTATATGAGAACCTGATTTCATTTTTTTTTTTGTCTAAGAAACACCTCTAATTCAAAGCTCTTTTTTTTTCTGCAGTCAGAACAAGACCATGGCTGAGTCAAAATCTGACTAGCCAAGATCTGAACAGTAGCAGCACCCTGAGGCTAGATTGTAATGCTTCAGCAGTTCCTCCTCCCAAAATCATTTGGCTCAAAAATGGACTTCCACTAAAAATAAATTCAGGTACCACCGAGAAAAGTATCTCATGTGTTTTTGTTGTTTGTTTGGTTTTTTTTACTGTTTTAGTGAATGTGACATGAATATGCTGTGAGATGTACCTTTCTCTGGTTAATTGTGGTTTTTGTTCGAAGAAGAAAAAAATATCCAAACAGTGCACACTGACCTCTGCTCAGCATAAAGGCTGCCTCAGCTGATGAAAGCAATGATTTTTACGAGCTGAAGTGCCCGAATTAAACTTCCCTTTGCACTACCGCGAGGCTACACCTGCAGTAAAAGCATCCAAAGTTTTAAATGCTGCACTTTTTAAAAATCAGTTCAACTGAAAGTTTATGTGTTTCAGGTATCACACTGGGAGACAACGGGACCCTGATTATTGAGAGGGTCAAGAAAGACGATGAGGGTCTGTACGAGTGCATAGCCAGCAACACTGAGGGGGTCGTGAAAACAAGTGCTTCGGTTTCTGTGCTGGGTGAGTCATTCAGCCGCTGTGGAATATTAACTGTTAAATAAAAATAAAAAAATTCCCAACAATCTACCCTGCTGTGTTTACAGCACTGGATTCTCAGCTTAAAGTGTGCATGCTACAGATCAAATAAAAAGCATCAGGGGAGTCGTTGCATTTTCTGCATGCCCAGTCAAAACATCTCCAAGGCCTCTTGGCCTCTTGTTTTCTTGTCATCACTACAAATAACTTTGGTCAGACTTCAGTGAGAAAACTCTCCCCTGACAGAAAATTTGTGGCTGCCTGGAATGCCAAGTGAATTCCTTCTTGGGTTTTATGATCATAGCTTTGGCTTCAGGCTATCATGTAGAGGGCAAAACCCTTGTGAAGTGTTAAGAGGTCCACTAATGAGTGGGAAATGATTGACTGCTGCAGCCACCAAAGCACTGGAAATGCATAGTAGATAATTGGAGTAGAAGGGCATGTCATATAAAAAGTGAGCCATCATGCAGCTAATTCCATCCACATTTGTGCATTTTAATACATTTTTGTTTAGCAGAGCTTTAATTCTGCTTGAGAATCAGCTTTGTGCTGTTTTCCTGCAACAAGCTGCATACATGTCCTGCTATGACTGTTTAGTGAAGGAGTGCTTGAAATAAGAGTCAGAAAAACTTTGTGTAGATTTGAGGGATTTGCGTCTTTAGTGTGGACATGGATGGTTAGAAAAGCCGTATTTATTTGAAAACACTACAGGACAAAAGTGTGGTATGGGTGTTCCATGTGTTTCCACTTCCTTTTTATATACAATCCCTCAAAGAGAATTTGGGAAGAAGCAAATAAACAAGAGTGAGAGAGGCTGACATGATATCAAGGTTTTAATCAAAAGCCGTACTCTTTATTTGCTAATTTGTAACAGATTGTTTTCTTTTGATCATAGATCGCCAGTCCCTGCAAGTATGACACGTGTGAGATCACAGGAAGGCCACAGTTTCACTTTTTGCCAAAGAGGTCTGGTGTTTGACAACAATTCTTCTCTTTTCAGGAGATGAAGCGAAGCCAAACGTTGAGGTCATAATTTTGGTGTGTACGGGAGCAGCAGCCACGTTCCTCTGGATCATGCTCATCCTCTTCATTCGCAAGCTGAGGAAGGTAAGTCATTAAATGACTCTTTTCAGAAATAAAGAGAATCACCCGAAGAAGTCAGTGGTTGCATTTTGTTGCATTTCCTCTTTTTGCTCTCTTTTAGCTCATTTGGAAGTGACTGACTGAGTGACCCTGTTGCGAAATGCAGTTAAACTGAAGGATAAATTTAGCTGGTTTTTGATGTTTGGAAATGGAATCCCGTTTCTCCTCAAATCAGAACATAATGTACTTGTGTAAAAAAAGAAGAAAAAGAAATTTGAGCTCACTCGTCTTTTTTTGAACAGGAATCAGCACATTTTACTCCTCACTTGTCACTTGAAATGTAATCTAAAATATAGTGGTAATGATAAACTTAATTTGTCCTCTAAATTCTTCAGCAACCAGCACACTACAAGATGGGTCCATCTATTATCATTGATCCCGATGAGTATCCCCTTGAGGAGCAGAATGACCTCCTTCAGTACGACAGCAGCAAGTGGGAATTTCCCCGTGACCGTCTGCGACTAGGTGAGCACTGCTCAGCATTACCAGTGTATCAAAAAAAACTTGTTACATATACATCCACTGGACACTTTATTAGGTACAACTTGCCAGTACTGAGTTGGACCCCATTGTGGTGTCCTTAGACAGTTCTTTGGTCTTGGCCATGGTGGACAGGTTGGAGTGTGATTGATTGAGTGTGTGGGCAGGTGCCTTTTATACAAGCAACAGGTTCCAACAGGTGCAATTAACACAGGTAATTGTTGCAGAATATGTTGGTAGCTGCTTAAATACTTATTTCATACAATAGGATGCAGAATTATTTAAAAATCATACAATGTGGTTTTCTGGATTGTTTTTAGATTCTGTCTCTCACAGTTGAAGTGTACCTACCAAGAACATTACACGTCTACATTCTTTGTGCTTGGTACAGTAGGAATCGCAGCATCTGCAGTGCATCAAATACTTATTTTCCCCACTGTATATAAGGCAGGATGGATCCATGCTTTCAAGCTGTTTACACCAAACTCTGACCCTACCATTTGAATGTCACAGCAGAAACTGAGTTAGCTGAAAAGAGTGGCACTTGGTGTGGTCTTCTGCTTCTGTAGCCAATCTGCTTCAAGGTTCATTCTGTTGTGCTTTCAGAGATGCTCTTCTGCGTCCCTTGGTTGTAATGAATGGTTACCTAAGTTTTGCCTTCCTATCAGCTGGAAGCAGCTCTGGCCTCTGATATCAACATGGAATTTTCACCCAGAGGACTGTCGCTCACTGGATACAGTGATCCCTCGCTACTTCGCGGACTCGCTGTTTTGCGGATTTTCAGTAAATATTAGTTTAGGAACTTATAATTGCTTATGAGTGTAGTAACACTCGCTGTTTCGCGTGTTTTTGCCATATTTGTTCTTCACATGCGTAGTAAGTATTTTACAGTAATGTATATATTTGATGAATTTTGCATTAAAAATCACCAAATGTATAAACATATATTAAAAATATTAATTCTAACAGTATAAGAATATTACCCAGCGGCCACTTGGGACGCTACTTGCCGACGTGAGATTGTAAACAACACATGATTGGTTGACTGATGGAAAGCGACCAACCAGAGAATGATGCTCTGTATACCAGTCGCTGATTGGCTCATTAACCGTCACATCTTGATTACTTTTGTTCGCGCTCGGCTACCCCTCTCCGCTTTTTATTAAGGGAATGGGAAAGTGTTATGTAGTGTTTAAGTGTGTGGGGAGGGTTTATAAAACCCTAAAATAGTGTATAAATATTAAAATAAATATATATGGAAAGTAACACCTGCGATAAGTGAGGGATTACTTTATTTTCTCTTTTTCCGATGATTCTCTGTAAACTTAGAGACATTTGTGTGGGAAAATCTCAGTAAATCTGCAGTTTCTGAAATACTCAGACCAGCTCATCTGGCAGCAACAGCAATGCCACATTCAAAGTCACTTAAATCACCTTTCTTCCTCACTCTGATGCTTGTTTAAAACTTCATCAGTTCATCTTCACCATGTCTAGATGCCTAATGCAATTTGTGTTACCAAGCAATTGATGCTTTACTTAACAAAGTGGCAGGGAGTGTATATATAGCCCATTATAATAAGGCAGGAAATTTAGACAGAACCTGCTTACTCAGGATTTTGAATAGGTTATTGTGTTATCTATAGAGGTTTTATGTATGCAGAATTGGGACCACTTGTTAATGGGAAATTGGAACATTTCCATCTATTCATCAAAATGACATTTAAACAATTACAGAGCATGAATATTAAGGCTCAGTTAATGGTCATATATCTGGCTATTTAGGGTCCTTGAGGACCTGTTATACTCCTATCATATCTAATGTTTCTTATTATTGGTGATGAAAGGGATTGTATGGTATTGTTTGCGACATCTCTAATTTAAGATATTAGACTGAATTTTGAAGGTAAATATGAAAGCATAGAAAAGTCCAAATAGAAAATACAGTTGGCAGAAGACAAAAAATGTAAATAAAGCTTAACAATTCTATAACTAAACTGCTGGTTTAGTTATAGAGCCACACAAAGATACACTGAATAGGTGTAACCCCGCTCTGCAGCTGGTATGTCGGGTTATTGCTTATCAGTGAACTTCGCTGTCATCCAGTCTCAAGTGAATCATAAATTCTTATGAAAAGCTGTCTGGTGGTCAGAGCTGCAGCAGGTTGTTTTAATTACAGAGCCTGACACAAAGTTCTATTTCCATTCCACTTATCAAGTACCTTCTTCCTTTGCCAGGCAAAACTCTCGGCCACGGAGCTTTTGGAAAAGTGGTCGAAGCTTCTGCTTTTGGGATCGACAAGCTCTCAACCTGCAAGACTGTTGCAGTCAAAATGCTGAAAGGTAGGATGTCAGTTTTTTTTACATGATGTTGGCAGTAATGCAGTGTTTATAATAGACAGGCCAGCATTAGCGTCACTGTTTAATGTGCATCTATCTCTTCTGCATAAGATTTATTACTTGTGCACATCACAGACTCATAAACTATATCGCCACATATGCGGTTAAAGTTTGCACAGCATTTTAGTTCAAAGCAAAGGATCTAATGCCTGTTTCTTGCCAATTGCATACGGAAGTAAAGGCTGAGACATATCACAACTAACAAGAATGCTACTGATTGTGTCTGAATCTTCAGGTTTTAAATATAAGAGACAAGTCCAAAATGAGCTGTAAAAATGTGTTTATTTGACAGATTTTGGAAAGAATCCTGTCTTCAGCCTTTATTTGAAGCATTTACAATCTCATTCCAGCATCTTTCCAAAAGTTCACTGTAAATGTTCAAAATCAAAACAGGAAGCCAAACTGTTTTGGCTGTTGTTGCGTAGCTTTTTCATCCACCACACTGAATGCATGAAGAACATATTTAATTACCCAGAACTCTTTCTTTTTTGGCATTGCTATAGAGGCAAACTGCAGCCCTATCAGGGATTTGAGATATGGGAAAGATGTGTTAGCACGCATCAAAAATAGGGCCGTTGGGTGGATGTTTCGCTCCGTCTTATCATTAATCACGACTGTGCATAAATAGCGGGCTCACTGAGAGGAACAAACGCTCTGGCTCTCTAAGGTCAAACTTAATGGAAAGCAGCAGGTCTCCTCGGATTGACCGTGATTTAGCCGAGGACTCTGGCTGCCTTCATTTTGTTGGTCAGCCAAAAAAAGAAAGCATGCTCTGTATCTTGATTCTCATAACTCAAAGTGAAAACATTATATCATTGTACAAACTTTATCAGGACTGTAATGTGAGCACTTCCCCTTTTATTTCAGTAATTATGCTGGTATTTATGTTTGAGGATGTCCTCCAACAAAAGCTGTTCCATTTTACTGGGCCATATATATATATATACATATATATATATATATGTGTGTGTATATATATATTTCAATATGTAAAATTAAACTTCTTCTGTAATCCCAACTACCATTTTTTGGCAGTCAAAGAGCTGTGAAGACAGACGTTCTGCTGGCAAAAAATAAAATTGTTTATTTTTCTATATTCTTGGGGTTTTTTAAAACAAAAATATAGATAAAACCAGTTTAATACACTTTTAAAGTTAGTTAAACAACCTGTAATGCTGGAAGCTCCTAAAATTATAAGGGTTACAGTAAATTTTACTTTGGCTGTTGATGAACCAACTGATGTTTATATTATGTAGGGGGGGCTACATCAAATGAGAGAAAGGCTCTCATGTCAGAGTTAAAGATCCTGATCCACATTGGCCATCACCTCAATGTGGTTAACCTGCTGGGAGCCTGCACGAAACCTGGAGGTGAGCCTTTCTTTTTAACTGTGCTTATGAAATATATAAAATACATTAAAATACTGCTAGTTATGACCTTTCTTCACTGACATAATTAATGATCAGAAGAATGATTCCACCTTTAACAGGACCGCTGATGATGATAGTGGAGTTCTGCAAATATGGAAATTTGTCCAACTATTTGAGGAACAAGAGAGACGACTTCCTTGTCTACAAAGTGAGTGTCCAGCTGAACAATATGAACAGTTTAAACTTTCTTGGCATTTTTTTTGCATCATTTTTGTGCAGGGAGTGACTGTTTTGATAACTGTCTTGGAATTTCGTGTGCAGTGCGGTTATGTTCCACAAAACCATGTAGAAAAGTCCCATGCATACCAGCAGGCTGATTTAATTTCTTATTTATCATAATACCCGTGTGCTGATCAGAGCCCGGATGGTAAGGTGGTTTCATCCGGATCGGGGTGCGAACTGAGCGAGCTGATGAAGCGCCGTTTGGAGAGCGTGGCCAGCACCGGAAGCTCCGCGAGCTCTGGTTTTATCGAAGATAAGAGCTACTGTGACTCAGAGGAAGAGGAAGAAGGTAAAGGCCAAGCACGTCTTGGTTTCCATCAACCCTCAGCACTCCTCCTTCCTCCCTGCTTGTCCCTCCTGCTGTCTCTCTTCTCCTCCCCCATCCTCCTCTTACCTCTGCTCCACCCCTCCTGCCCAGGAATGAAAGCTCCCTTCAGATTGTTTTTCAGTCTGAGTCTGATGGGACATTTCCTCCTCCTGTTCAGCAGTACAATCACTGCAGCAGGAGCCACTGTCACCCCACTGAGTCTGGGGAGGCGTCTGTTTATTTCCTGTCCTGACTCCGACTATCGCACAGCTCTCCGCCTTGAGCGCGGCACGTCAGCCTTGTTGTTTCTAATGTGTTATTTCTGGTTTGATTAGCTGTTTACTCAGGTGGAAGTGTAAGGACGCCTTGTGAGATACTCTCGCAGCACGCTGCGCCCAAAACCACACGTTTCACCTGACATCTGAAAAATAGAAGGCCTTGTAATTTTTTATTTTTTGTATCACTCTTATAAAGGATGTTTCAAAGACAGGGTGTGTAGGAGGAGACATGTATGTGTCAGCACGTATTCTTAGGATGGCGTTTTGTACCTCAGGGCTTTTGCAGTTTCTCCCTTGAGAGGCATTACTGTTTCATCTTATCTGATTTATTTGACAGGTGTAGAGGGCTGCTGATAACATTTCAAAACATTAAGCAGAGGAATAGGATTGTCTTCAACTTAAAGGCCAGAATGAAAAATCGCTCTGACTGGGAAAACTTTTTTATGTTGTTTTTGTTTCACAGAACCTGAGGATTTATATAAGAGAGTCCTGACACTGGAAGATTTAATTTGCTACAGTTTCCAAGTTGCAAAAGGCATGGAGTTCTTGGCTTCGCGAAAGGTATTCTTTTTCACAATAGAAATTAGTGGATTTTATGTTATAAATGCTTTTTATATAACAGCAAATGTAAGTATAAATGTGCATGGGTACAGTTTTGCTACTGCTGTGACCCACTTTACTGTGTTTTCAAATCTTACCCATTGATTTTTAAAGGATGTCCGTCTCGAACTCATTTATTTTTCAAGTCATTCACAGTTTTGGAGAACAGGATGAGACTGATTAGAGAATCTAGCCATTGCTATAAATAATCTTCAGCAGATTGTTTTTTCTCCTGGATATAGGAAAAAGAATTTCCTATTGTAATATCACTGATGACTTGACCACATGTTTCCCCAAATGCAGCGTAATAGTGAGTCCAAACTTATAGGAAGCAGAAAACTTGAAGTTACGTAGTAAAGGTCTCACTGAGTATGTTTTCGGCTGTTTTCTTCATAGTGCATTCATCGTGATCTGGCTGCACGTAATATCCTGCTTTCTGAGAACAATGTTGTGAAGATCTGTGATTTTGGACTTGCGAGAGATGTCTACAAAGACCCCGACTATGTGCGCAAAGGAGATGTAAGTTTATTGGTATCATTAATAGACCACAAGCAAAACAGTAAATTAACACTAACCTGACAAGGACAAAGAAGACCTAATAATTTTAGCAGTTATTAGCAATGTGTCTTTATACTGGCTTGTATTCCCACTGATGTAACAGTACATGATATTGTGTCTCAATACTTCTGCACAGGCTCGATTGCCACTCAAGTGGATGGCACCTGAGGCGATTTTTGACAAGGTCTACACAACTCAGAGTGACGTTTGGTCCTTTGGTGTTCTCATGTGGGAGATCTTCTCTCTGGGTAAGTGTCATCAGTCACTTATGGAGGCTGGGAAAGGCTATTATACATAATCACTTCCAAACCTTTGATGAGGAATCTCTCGGTTGTTGACTTGGTGTCGATGATGGTGGGTGGCTCTGTGCTGACTGAGTTGTGTTAGGAGCATTAGACCTGTCACTGGAAACATGAGTCACAAGATATGTTTAAAGTTGACCTGTTATGTTTTTCTTGATACTGTTGCAGTGGTGAATGTTCATATTAAACATGGCTAAAGTTTCAAATAATAAAGTTATCTGTACATTTAATTTCCATGAACCAAAAGCAGGGGTTATCTTGAACTGTGAATCATGCAAAATCACTTCAGTAGAGTCCAAAGATAAAAATATTTAGATGCCAATGAGCATAATCATGGCATAAAAGTAATATTTTATCTTATATTTAGATAAATCAATTTAAGGTCCTCTCTATAATTAAAGGATATTAGTAACTCACCAGTAAATAATAAACAATTAAAATAATGGATGGATGGATGGATGGATGGATGGATGGATGGATGGATGGATGGATGGATGGATGGATGGATGGATGGATGGATGGATGGATGGATGGATATGCAAAAAGAGATCTTGATGATGGACTCGTTTAGTGCCCCTAGCTTTACAGCCTCACCAGATGTACTGGGTAATAACTGCGTTCTTCCACTGGGTAATTGTGCCTTTGGGACAAAGGGCCTGGACCTCTATTGCCAGTCTGAGAAAACTATTTTCCTGGCACTTGTACAACCCCCCTCCTTGTCTGTCTGTGAATATTAGTGCAGGCATGGGACATTAAAACAAGAGAGCGCCTGTTATTTAAGCAGTCTGTTTCTTCCCAGCTGGCAGCATAAACTCACAGTGATCAAGCAGCACGATCAGTGTGAGTGTGCCCCTGCTGTTAGACCACTGCAGCCTTTAAGGCAACATTGTGCGTTGGTCCATGATTGCATGCGCACTCTAGCACAGAACTTATCGCACATTTTTATACAAAATGACAACATGAAATATTGTATGCTTAAGTGTCACCACGAGAGCAGGGAAAGAGAAAGTCTTTTAAAATGAGCTGCTTATGAATCATTTGGTGTTGTCACCTGCTGCCACTGAAAGAAAAGTGTCACATTGTATATTCTTTTCAATTGAAAGCATGCTGATGTCATCATGACATCACGCTATCTAAGCTCATCTTCTCTTTATTTTTTTTTTTGGCCTTCTTACTCTTCCTCACTCGGCACCTTATCACGACTCTTTCCATTTAAGAAACACTCACACATCTGGCTAGTGTTAGCTGAGCCTTAGAAAAATAAATCACTAAACAAGGACACAAAATGAGCCAGGAAAAAATTGGCAGAAAAGTCAGCTTTGCAGGTTTTCAGTAGTGCAACTTGATGTCTGGAGGTCCACTTTGAGTAAGGCAAGAGAATTTTATGTTTGTCAGTCTTTGGAGTTCATATATCCAGATTGTTGCACTATTGATACCAAACAGTGTACCAGGTACGCTTGGAATTACATTAACTACATGGAACTACATTAGACACAAATACTGATTAATATGTTAAAGAATATGGAAATAAATAAATAAAAATATATATTGTGTATTTAATTATGTATTCAAAACTACGCAGGCGTTCATTTGGATTGCATAGTTTTAACATAAAGTAAATTAATATAATATGCATGCAATCAAAAATAAATGTAAACCGTATGTGTTTCATGCACATAATCACATGACATGTGTTTAAAATTTGTGGGTTTATTATTAATTAATTTTGCAGTGCAATCATTTAAAGTGGAGTTCAGTTCTTACTGTGTTTACACACAAAACCTCACGTCACGAAACATTGGGTCGATGTGACCCGTATCTAGATTATGGACCATGTGAACAGTGACAGATGGAGCTGATGTTGTGTATTTTACTTACTTTACTGAATCTGTATTAATCTGGGGAGCCACAAAAATGATTTGTTATATTATACACTGGGATTGTAGCAAAGAAAAATATTACTTAATAATTTTTAAAAAAGGGCATTACTTCCCCAAACCAGCAAAACTGGGAATTGGATCCCCATTAGTATTTCATGTTATGTTTTCCTAGGAAGCCAAGCATTAAAATTTTATACCCATCATTATAGTTCAAAAGTAAATAAAATGTACCATTTGGTTGGTGAGTGATGCATTAGACAGTTTCATGAGTTTGAAAACATTAGGGTTTTATTAATTATCATCAGGGGACCACAGTTACATTATCCAGTCATTTCTAACCATAAGTCCTTTATATTTAATTTAAATAGGTTTGAACACAGCACTTGTTACACTATCCAGATTCTTTTAGGTGACAGAGCACAGGCTGACAACTTAGCTTTGTCATTTTATTCTATTATGTTAATATTACCTTACACACATAATTACTTACATCACCACTTACCTCAGTGTTTCCATTACAATAAGCAATAATAAGTGTTAACTCTAGTAAGAATTATAAGACATGTACCCATTAATTCAAAGTGGTAATTCAAAGTTTTTTTACATATGATATTAAGAAGAAGAAGAGCTTTTATTGTCATCATACAGCATACATTATACAAAGTAGAACGAGAGCCATGAGCTGCTGCGCCGTTTCTGAGCGTGCTGCCACTTGTGTGGGTTAAGTGTATTGGCCAGGGACACTTCGACAGCATGCGCTCATTCGGGGACTCAAACCAGCAACCCTCCAGTTGCAAGGCGAGCACCCATCTACTGCGCCACTGCCGCCCATTAATGTGTAGCTCTTTAAATAAACCGTGTATAGCCCTTTTATGAACAACAAGTAACAACCTTGTCTCTCTCCCAGGCGCCTCCCCGTACCCGGGCGTGCAGATTGATGAAGAATTTTGCTGCAGACTGAAAGAAGGGACCAGGATGAGAGCACCAGAATACTCTTCCTCTGAAATGTAAGAATTCCTGACAGCTACACTTCAGTGTTACATCTTTTTGAATGAGATTTCAAATCTGTTTATTCTCTCAGCTTTGTTATGTTTAACCAAAGGAAAAAGAGCGGGCGTTCTTGCTCAAATATGCTTCAAACTGCACATTTAAACAAAATTTGTGCTGCACCCATGTCTGAAGCAGACAGCGTTTCTAAGCAATAAGTCTCACTTAAAAGTCCATGACTGACTTCATGAAACAAAAATATACCCTATAGATTGTTTATATCTCAGGCAGAAAACTCCACATCACTGGCCATGTGTTCTTCTCTCATACTCCAAGAAAATAAACCCTCCCATATCAATCTGCAACTAAGAAGAGGTCTTGTTTCCTTCTCCCTCTTTGCATTGCACCAGCAGGTCAGGGGTCCTGGATAAGAATCATGTGTTGTCCCACTCTCAAAGTTGCAGGAGGAAATATTACCTGCTGATTCGCTCTGCAGCGGCGTGCTTGGAGCTATGAAACGTTTTCTGACTGACAGTGGTGCAGATGTAACTTAGCAGTTCATTTAAATGCCTACTTTGGAGCCAAATGGAGGAGTTTTTCTTTTCCTTTTTTCCAGAAAGGACTAAAAGATTCAGCTAGGCATAAATATGTGTGGGAGAACACAGAGTCCTCCTCTTTGGTGTCAGTTTTGTCAGCCTATAAAGCAGCTAGTCAAACTTTTTTGTAATAAGCCTGATCAATTCAGCGTGCAACTGATCCAGACCCTGCAATCACGGTCAGAGCTGTGCAGCTCACGCCAAGCATGTGTGCATATGTTGTGTCTGGATTTAATTTACCACGCCTCAGTCAGTTAAAATTCACAAATCGTATTTATTTTGAAAGAACAATGCTGCACGTCCGCTTAGTAATGACGGTTCTGAATCTTGTGCCAAGTAAAGGTAACAGAATTAATTCATTAGCCTTGCAAACGAGGCCATGATTGTAAATGAGTCATAAAATCTAATCCAGGCTGTAGATTTCAGTTAGAGCAAATGATCTGTAGATTGCAGACCTTCGGGTGCCAAGGATCCTTCATGCTTTCCATTTCTGTTCAGTCAGTCCATTGGCTAAAATAGGCCTACCAGGTTACATATTTTGCATTCTTATGGCTGTGAGGCCTGCATCTAATTTAAAGCCAAGATAAAACCAGCTGATATCAGTTTAAACAAGATGCACTCCAATCCACTCTGAGTCAGTGGGAGGAATTATTTTGATCCCCATGAGACTTCTGCACTTGATCTCAGGTGTCCCTAAGCCCAGGTTATGACATCTTGACCCTCATCCCATAGCTGGAATATAAGAGTGATTAAAGCCACATGAGGTTACAAGGAGTGTCATTTCATTTGTGTTCTCACAGCCCTGATTCATCAGGAATGTTGCCTGCTGCCTGCTAATAAGATCCCCCGTCCTGATGCATTGCAGAGGAATTTATACAGAGAGTGGGAGTACAATAAAAAGGATGCTCATTTCCCATCCTGCCACACTTGCCCAACCGGATGAAGTAGTTCACTTCTTCAGACTCTTTCCCCCTCAGAAAAAGACAGACTCCCTCAAGACCCCTAAACATGTGGGCCAGTGCTATTTATTCTCATTACGGATCAGGCAGGAAATGTGGTTTAAATTGTGCAGTCATACAATGTGTCTACTTCCTCCTCGATAATATGCATAAGGGCTGTGCTCCCTACATCCTGTCACTGTTAGGATGGCTAGCACCTGGACGAGTGCATTCATCAAGGTGGGAATCCCAGTACCTCAGCTTCTTTCAGCTGTCCCGGGATGAAGGGAGAGCGGGTCGATACAGCAGCAACAGACCAACTGCTTTTCAAAGTTCTCAGATCTGAGATTGACTGAATATGATGCCAAAATGGAATAGCAATGTCTATATTTACATATAACTTAAGATCTCTGTAGGAAAGGTGGTAGCTACTGCAGCTGAAACCACAAAGGGGTCTGTCATTGATTGATCCCAATCAGTAGCATGCTGTGAATGTAATTTAAACAGAAACCGAGGTGCTTTGTTTCAAAATTCCTTCACGAAATGTAGCAGGGCATTGCAATGGAAAATCACATAGACTCAGTTTTCCCACATGGACAGAGAGGCTGACAGCTTTTCAGAGACCCGAGCGAGGCTGTGTGTTCCTTACCATTTTTCACACCCCAAACCAGGACACAGAGCCTGATCCAGCCCCAGAGGCTCAGGATTTACTCAGAGTACAGAAGCGTATGTGTGGCAGCTGATTTAGAGGTGGACCACATGTGGTTGCTCAGTGAAAAGAGGTTTGTTTATAAATGGTGAAAGAGACAAAGAACCACTGCTCTGGAGGTAGATGTTTTTCTTCCTGAAGGTGCTACATTTTACAATGCATCAACCCAAAAATACTGAATGTTGTTCTTGGCATTGACATTGAGAATATCCACCCAGTATTTATCTTTGCTCTTTCCTCACAGATATCAGACCATGCTGGACTGTTGGCAGGGCAAGCCCCAGGAGCGACCAACCTTCACTGAGCTGGTGGAAAGGCTCGGAGACTTGCTTCAGGCCAGCGTGCAACAGGTACAGTATGATGGACAAAAATTTACCAGTTACACACTTTAAACACCAAACTGTTTGTCGGGCTCTGGAGTAAACTGCGAGTTCATGAAGATATTCAAAGGAGATTTATTGAATTGTTTTCTCTGAGAAATGCTGACATAGTTTAAGATCAAATCCCCAGATGAGGGAGGAATTCTGGCCATTTTGAGGCTTTATATGAGAACAAATTTACCAATATTGCTCACTGGATCTGCAGAGTGAGTCACAAACACTGCTGGTAATTAACAGGCAAAAAAATAGGTTTTTCACTCGATGTAACAGAGAAGGGAAGCAACACTCAGCACATACACTTGAAGTGGCACCATCAGTCTTGTAAGAGGAACAGCACTTCAAAACACATGGGGGGAAAAAACAATGCAATTGTTAGTGTGATGCGTGATAACATTGTCTGGAATGAAATGACACAAACGGTAGATTTTATACAGCTGTCAGAAGTCTGAACAGCTCTTTGTTATGATATAACAAAGACGAGACATAATATCGGGAATATGTGTCGTAATATTTGGGTTTTTGTCCAAATATATTGCACAGCTTTGAAAGGACACACCTGAAAGAGTCCAGAAAAACCTTTTCAGCTGCAGATAAAATAATCCAGTGTAAGCGGAGGTTCTTGTCCAAAGAAGGGCTACCTTATTATTACAGATTATTCCACATATAAATCTCTGTGTTACAGCTGAACCATAAGACGACTTCAAGAATGCATGTTAATGAACTTATTGTTGCCATGTGCATAAATGTGTGCGTTCCTCTTTTTTTCTGAATTTCTATGTGATGCTGCAGTCACTGAATTAAAGTCCGTATAAGCTCCATTAATTTCTGTACATTCACAGATATGTTAGTATGGTCTGTAACAGATCTGATATAAGAGAGAAGTCAAGTTTTCATTGTGCGATGTGCAGACATGTGACCTGAGACACTGCAAACTGCTCATCTCACTGTAAAAAGTGAGCGCCTCTTTACAGAATCCCAACAGTAGCTTTATAACGTGTTGCACTGCCGCATACGATTAGTAAATCAGGGCCAAATTGTCCCATTAGAGCATGCTTGTGTGATAAATCCACTGCCCTGAAACTGAAGCAGCTATGTGAAATTTTACACCTGTGTTCCCGTGCTGCTAAAAAGGCCTGCATGTCTGCATGTGTCAAAAAGTCTAAAACCAGAGTGGATCCATGCAGACTAAACACTGTGCTCTCCTACTGTGCTGCACATAGTACTCAAGTGTACTTGAAGGCTGTTTGTCATGTTCTATTCAACTGAATATGAACAGTTATTACCACCTCCATGAAACAGCCTAAATGAATCACTGAGGGCTCTTTTTTTTGGTGGAAAAATAGGAACAACTGAAGCAGATGAATAGATAAAGAGATCTCAGCTATCAATGTGGATAGAAAATCAGTTAGAACCTGAACAAAACTGGATCACTTTCAGCTGAAGAGGAGGAATTATATTTCACTTCTTCAGAGGACCGTAGATTGTCCAGTGAAGTAATAAGAGACGAGGGCACACATCACATCACACGAAAACTGCTGCATTACAAATGAGTCTGTGAAAGCTACCTTCATGAGAAACAAATCAGACTGGACAGGAAGAACACTGAAGGGATTTGACTTTCATTACCAAAGCTTGTGTTACAGAGCAAAAGGGTCGGTCATGAACTCTGCTGCTACCTGTTCCAGCTTCATGAATATGGTTATGGATTTTTGAGGCATGAGTCTGGTTTCTTTGGCGGCTCACCACAACCTATGGAAGCGTGTGTTTGTACAGCGCATGTAGCATCAATCATAAATCCGCTTGTTTCGTTGATTTAGGAGGGTAAGCACTACATACCCATCAACACAGCTTTGCTGGCAAAGGTGGGAGATCAGACTGCTGTATCGTCAGAGGAGACACGGCCGATGTCCTACCGCGACTCAGGGACCGCCTGGTAAGAACATGGAGTGTTTTTCATGCTTACGTAAAACAGACGAAAGTACTCAAGGACAGATGTGCTTTCTTCCCAGCTGTAGGGTCAGGGCACTGGTGGTGTATACAGTGTTTAACGCCTGCAGGTCAGCAGACTGCAAATTTGTCTCGTTGCCATGAATTTTATTTTTTTTAATACCCACTTTAGGGTTAGGGTAGTACTTCTAGTACAGAAATTAATGGACAAATCTTTTGGCTGTTGAGATCCTCTGGCATGTTTTTCCAGCTCACCAGCATGTCAACATATTTACTTCTAAAGTCCAAATTTTAATTCTTTCTTAGAAACAACAGGCTTCATTTATTTTCCATGAATTTTTAACTCGACGACATCCAGCTGTGGCCGTTCTTTGAATGATTGTGGTTTGGTAGCAATGTATGATATGATAAATACTCACATGCAGCACTTCGTTAGTCATAAACCGCTGATTAAAAACTCTGCTAAGTTTAAATAAAACACTTTGTGGACAGAGCACAGTCTGCAAAACATTATCACCAGAGACAGAAGATGGAAAAGCCACTATCATCACTAAGCTGGATGACTGGCCAAGTCGCACTGGGGCTGCACTGACTCACTCATAGCTGAAGGGACAAGGATCTGCTTTGACATTTAGAAGAAACATTCATATGTGATATCTTTCTCTTTCTTATCTTGCGATGTAGAACTGTCATCAGGTCAAACTTTATGCCTGTCCAATATTCAGTGTTATGAATTACAGCCCCACAGCGCTGCTAACTTGGCTGCAGTCTCTTGGTCTTCTTGGCTCAAGTCTGTTGCACTCCCCAGTGAACTTGTTAAGACATTCAAAGGAAATCAATCACCTTGTCTTATGTACATGTAAACCAATCCTCAGACTGTTACAGGCAAACAGCACAGAGTCTGTTTTACAAAGGAAATACCTAAATCATTTTCCCCTTTTTTTTTTTTAAACTGAAAAATATCCAAAACAATTATTGTTCCCATGGTGTTCAGACTAAACTCTACCAGGAGAACATTTAGGTCTGACCCGAAGACAATGAGAGACCCGATTGGCATGTGATAAGAAATACGCAGACGTCAGCTCGATGCGCTGCGAGCCTTCAGTATTGTGGCTCCTGTGAGGAATTTCCTCAGAAACTATAAAGCAAGCTTCAAGATTTATGTCCCCTTAAAATAATATTTGTTGAGCTCTTGGATTTTCACAGGTCCCCCAAGTGTGTTTTTGGAGGAGGTGCCGAAAAGCGGTAATGACAGCTAGCCTTTAGGTTAAATTAAGCTGCTGTTTTAGCCTCTGAGTGTTGAAATGCAAAGTAAACAAGGTGTGTTTTCAAAGTACAATGTCATAGATGCACCACATTATTGACGTAAGTGATTAAGTTCCTGTGGTTTTGTTGCTGAACCTGGCCTCTTGGCTCCAGTGTAATCATAGGACTCTCTGAACAGTAACCGACTGTTTTATAGCAGGCTTTCGAGTCTTAACCCAAGAATTTTTGTTTTTCCAGGAACATTAAGATCCGTCCTGCCAGCGTAAAAACCTTTGACGAGGTTACCATGGAGGACGGAATGAGTGAGAACCACGAGGTAAGTCATTCAGCTTGAAATCAAACCAGAAACACACACATGCACTGCAGCCTATCCTTAACTCAGGTTCAGCTCCATGCAAGGCTGCTGCTTTCTGTGACAGCTGAACATTAATAATGTTTCTCATCATTCGGTTTGTTGTAACAGGGGATTTCTCAGCTTTGAGCCTGCTGCTGTTTGATGCTGCTGCTTTGGTTTGCTTTAGTTTGCCCGATTTCTTGCAATAATTACTTACTTTGTAACTCTGGGTTTAAAAGTTGCATGAAATAATTTTTATTCTTCCTTCTAAGTTTTTGTTTGTTTTAATTATAGATATCTAATTATACTTTTATATTTGTTTTTACTCTTACCTCTTTATGCTATTTTTTGGATATGATAAAGATATGAACCTTTAACTTTTTGCTTGTCAATCAATCTTCTTTAGGGTCATTCAGACAGTGGGATGGGCCTTTCGTCAGACAACATGAAGACGCTGATGTGCTTTGAGTCACTGGCTGGCCGACCTCTGAGCATCATGGCCCTGGCGTACGTATGCTACACCCCTCCTCGGGCACGTCAGTGACAGATCAGCACACACTGTGGGAAACGCAAAGTACCTGCTTGGAAACCTCCCCACTGTGCTGGAATGTAGACGCTATAACTGTCATACAAAACACACACGCGCATACAGACAGTTTCTTCAGCCTTTAAAAAAAAAAAAAGCCATTGGCCAGTTTTCCTTCTTCTCTGGAGAAACCATGCGTGAGGAACAGCAGCACAAAGGAAAAAAATGTGGTGGAAAAAGCTTGAAGGTGACAATCTGAAGGACTGACCACAAAAGCAGACCGGGGCTTGGCTCTTTTTAAGAGCAACACTAAAATCTTTGTTCCCAAAGAGTCCTGAATGAGATACCTCCCAGCCTGATTTAAGTTATGACTCATGGCTGTCTGCTACAGTGCAACGCCAGGCAACCAATACAGATCTCAAACGAGCGACGTAGACAGCCTCCAAAATCCTGTGGATCGTTTGATGGCTTAAAGATGTAGCTTGTCCAAACTGTTGAAAAAAAACAGGTTATTCTAGGAAAACATCAAATATTAGTGAGATTTCACTAAATCTTTTTCTCACGAGGCTCTCTGCTGCGAGGTTTACACGTGAAGCTCGGTGGCAGGGCTAATTTATAGGGTCGTACCTCTGATCTCAGTAATTACTCTTTAAACTTTCTCATTATTCTGCTGCTGCCTGCACAGTAGCAACTATTAATACTGCTTCAAAGTGCTGTGGCTTACACTCACAGGGTTTAAAGGAGGAACAGCGATAAAGTAAACTGTTCTCGAGCAAATCTTTCCAATCTCTCTTAAGCTTAAGCAAAGAGAAGTTGTGAAAGCGACATAAAAGGACAATAAATTATTAAGAGCGACCACTGAAACAACTGCTCAGAGACACTCTTAGCAGAGTTAATGACACTCTGAAGCCCTGTAACTGATTTACAGCTCGCCAGACTCACTTCCACAAACACACACTCAAAGTCTCCTCAAAAACCTGAAGTCGAGAAGTCATTATAGGTCTGCTTGTCCCATCAGGGCCTCAGCATGGCAGGAAAAATCAGCCCAGGCATCCAGAGAATGACTTTTATTTTAAGGGGAGGCCTTCCTTGCTGGGCAGCCACTCAATCACTGCCACCTTTGAACTCAGGAGGGTTTTACAAGGCTCTCCCCCCGCTGTAGTTGTTCTGTATGGCAGTCCACCTGATGCTGCCCCAGGCCCAACCATTCCTCCAACCTCACTCCTCTCTGTGATTGGTGCTGATTGTGCAGAGCATGTTGTCTCAGCACAATGTGATCGATTTTTTTTAGAGGCAGGTCCCCCAAAAATTAAAACTTTAAGCAGACAACTAACTCTATTTAAACAATTTTGCTTTAAAAATGATGTGAACAGTTTGCAAAGAGTCTACTGATTTATTCAGCTCAGTTTAAAGTGACTTGCTCTGACCCATTTTATTTCCTGTGTTTCAACTGTACCTCCTCCCTGTACTTGGCACTGCTTACACAACACAGTACTATTGTTTTTTACTTTGGATGCCTAGTCTAGCAGGTAGTTTATTCAGCAGGATAAAATTCCAATACAGCCATGTCACTTTCCACCCACTGGGCACTGACCCTTTAGCCCTGAGAGAGGAGGTCCGGGAACCCCTAGCAACACCAAGACAATAAGAGGCAATTACTCATATTCTAGTGAAGCAGAAAAGCTCAAGATGATTGATTGCATCATACGTTTAATTGATGTTACAGCTTCACAGGGGGGATTTTTTTAATCAAGGAATATCGGAGCAGCTCCCTACTGCGAGAGCAATCAAATTAAGCTGTCATGAAGGAAAAGAAGCTTGATGTTATGCACAGTGCATTTAAGTGCACGGCCTATTGTGTAGTCATCTCTACTTACGGCACCAAATTTTCACTCTTACTTAAATTTTTCTTCAATTTAAAAAGTGCTTTCAGATGTGTTTTATAGTCAACTCGGGGGTTTTTCCACATCAGTGGTTCGAAGTAGTTCAAAGAGCCGTGCAAATTAAAAGTTATATATTTATTAATAATTCAATTGATCAAATCTGGCCCGTGTCATTTCTTTCTTTTGTTCCATTTCCCATTTTTCCAATTTGTTGTGTTACTTGTGTTCTTCAGTATTTTTTCCAATAGTGGGGTCTGTTTGTGATGCAGGCCTGAGGTGTATTCAGTGACATAACAATGTTTTTTGGGACAGGAATTTGTGAAATATTGTGAGAATACAGGCCACATTAATTTAGTTGTTCACATATGTATGAACGCAGATAGGTGAACATTTAAATTCCACACAGTGTGAAAGCCTGCGCACATACAGTGCCGCAGTATATAGAGAACAGCGGTGGACAACAAGCAGCTTCATACTTGGGAAGCTGAAAGTGAAATTGAAAAAATCTACATTAGATCTAATTGATTTGTTTAATCATAACAGTAGATAAAAAAAGGCATTTTTAGATCATTGTATTCTAAATAAAGGATTAAATTATATTTTGAGTTGTAAACTTATGATGATAATTATGTGTGACACTTTTCATAGATATATCAAAAGCTTTTGACTCAGTAGATCACGGCACTTTATTAAAAAATTAAAAAATTATGTGATTTTTTATTTTTTTTGTACAGCAGATCTCAGTGAGACTACCTGTTGAAATAAAGGATTAAATAATAATACGCTGTATCTCTTTGTGCTTTCAGGATGAAGGCAGTGAGTAAGAGTAAAGAGTCCATGCTGAGTGATGCAGAGAAGGAAAAGTACCCGCCCATTATCCCCCCTCTGGACTTCAGTCTGGACGACTCGGCTCTGGACGCCAGCCTCGAGTGTCACAGCCCACCGCCTGACTATAACTCCGTCGTGCGCTACTCCACCCCCCCTGTGTAACCTCCTGTTTTGCCCCTGGAGAATCTGAGAATGACAGCTTCAAGGCCTTTTGCTTTGTTCTCCTCTGTTTTGACACTTATCTCCGGACCGTTCTGTAGCAACACTCGAGAGGGAAGCACGAAAGGATGCTCCGTGAATCAGCTGCAATTTTTTCACTTTCCAAGGAAAGCTGCAGACCGGTGATTCCTCTCCGGTTTGTAGGGCAACATTAAAGCTGCTGGTCTGGTCCACGTTCACTGTAATATGGCAAACAGCTGAAAACAGGCTCAGGTATTTCTTTGATCTACTGTGAATCAAACCGCAATGATTCCAACTTTGAACAAGCTACAGCGTTTGGAGATGAAGAAGCCAGAAAAGAAAAAAAGAGATGATTCCTTCCATGTTTCAAATTCATATGAAAATATTTTTTTTTAATATGTAGGTTGATTTTATTGAAAAAGATGAAAACTGGAGACTAATTTGTGAATTTGTTTTTTGTAATATGGATCCATTGTTTCATATGAAGGTTCACTTTTGCTCTAAACAAACAAAAAAGCAGACGGGGGGGGGGGTGGCATTAATTATGAAAAGTCTCTTTTCAGGTCATGGTTCTTGTAATCTCATAAAATATTCAGCTCAACTAACTCAGGTTGACCAAGAGTGATAGAGGAGAAGGGTACTCTGGATCTCTCTTGGGTTTCAGAAAATCACAGGTTAATGGGGGAAACAGGGTAGAGCTGAGAATAAGAACAGACAGCTTCACACTGAACTGTCTGACTATGAAACCGTTTCAGTTACTGTATATGCAGACTCCTCCTTCCTCCTCCTGTCCCAGCCAGGTGTTAAAGAAATGCTCTGTTTTTAAAATTTAAATTAGTCCAGCTAAAGGAAAGCGTATTTTTCTTGTGTACAGGCGTAGTTAGAAACATCATAGAAACAATTTATTCAAAAGGCACTAGTCAAATGAATTGTGTATTTATGGATTGAAGACACTGTCACTTAGTAATATAGCTCTGTTGTTTATTTACAGTCATATTTAAAGATAACCAAAGGATGCTCCAGCTCAGTCTTCCTGATATTATCATGCAACATCCCAGAGTTTTAATTCCAGACCTTCTGTGCCGTTTGTGCTGCTGTGTTTCCTGCTTCTGGAGAAACATGTTTGCAACGTGAGGTGGGATATTCACAGTCCTTCATCGTGTTCTAGTAAAGCTTGCAGTGCGAGCTACCAAACTGTGTGTGTGTGTGTGTGTGTGTGTGTGTGTGTGTGTGTGCGTGTGTGTGTGTGTGTGTGTGAGAGAGAGAGAGAGAGAGAGAGAGAGAGAGAGAGAGAGGGAGAGAGTGTAACATCTGGCTTAAAAGCATGTTGAGCCTTTTTTTTTGAGATGCAGCAAAAACTGAAATCACACATTCTCACACACACACACACACACACACACACACATCCTGTGGAAATGTGACTAGCTCGTCCCCGTTGAAAACTACAGCAACAGTATTTGTCAGTGAGTAAATAGACTCCAGTGTAATATGACTATTTTGAACCTGTGCATTTTCAGATCATGTTTTGTTTGTGGCCGTGTATTTGTGTATGAGGACAGGAAGTGATTATGCACTGATGCTTTATCAAGTATATCAAGTATATTTTTTTGTATTTCAGAGTTGTATTATTAGGAATGTATGTTGAGAGTCACATGCTTAAAAAATATTTCTTGCTTTTTTTTTTTTCAAGTAGGAAACTAACACTTGCATTATTTGTCACATTATTTCATACCAGCCTAACATCATCACTGCCATTCATTATGGAAATCAGTATCTATGTCAAGCTTCATACAAATAGGTCAATCCAGTCTCCACTTCATATAGTCTTATTATCTGATTAGCTCATAAATATGTAGATGGGTTTAATTTCATGTCTGTGTAAAAATCATGACTAATGTTTCCTGTAGCAGCTCAAACATTCATACTGGCTACTTCTGCGTTGTCCATGTAGTGTTGTAAGTTAGTGTTAAAGAAAATGATACAGTAACACTGTTACCTGAGTGTATGAAGTCAATAAATAAAGATCTATATATTTATACATTATTTGAAGTTTGCTTTGTATTTGCTTAAAATATGTGGAAACATTTTTTGTTAATACGCTGACTTCATTTGTGGTTCAAAAGTTAAATGTTTTTGATATTTTTTAATTTACTGCTCTGCAGTGTGGAGCAAATATCTGTGAACTTTGCAGATCTTTGATGATCTACTGACTTTCTATTTGGTCTCATTAGCTGATTCACATTCACAGTTTTTAATGCTTCGGTTTATCTGTCTGACAGTCACGCAGAAATCTCTGGGTCTCAAAAATGAAGCAAAAAGCTGTAGTGCATCCAGGGGCCACTAGAGGCTGCCTGAAAAAAATCAGTCAGTCCCTGTAGACGCCCATGTTAAAATATCCAAGTATACACTTGTGGCTCGAAAACCCCAAAAGAAACCAAGATGGCATGGGATCATTTCAAAAATCAGATCCTACCATCAGGATTAGGATTTTATAAAATTATCTAAAGAAAGTTACACAGCTAAGAT
>VOQJ01016182.1:0-15245 GCA_015052665.1 Apistogramma diplotaenia | reverse complement strand
GTGGACCCAAGAGCAGACTCGGTAGGTGATTAGAAATAATGATGGTTTATTTACACGCTTTAACACAAAAAATAGCAGAAAAAGAAAACTAAAAGCGAGGAGTGAACTGCCACCGTCAGCTACTCCTGATGACACAGGCAGGATTCTCTGGGGAAGCTTCAAGTGCGAGTGATAAATCTAAGGATGGGGGAAAATAGAAATAGTGAGGTGGTTATGGCGGAAAGACTTGGCTTGGCTACGATAGGACTGGAAGAAGAGTGCGGCTTACTGTCCGGGAGTAACGTGGTGGCCTCGAGAGGAATGGAGATTCGTCGGTAGGGAATCCACCGGAAGATTCAGGGAGGGCAGGCAGGTGAGCGACTGTGGCGTTGGCGTGCAACTGGAAGGCATAACACTCTGGCGGAGGCTGGAGGTTCAAGCTGCTGCTTAAATGCTGACGACGTAAATGTGCCACAGGAGAGAAGTTCAGATGGACCACCTCCAGCTCCGCCCAGAGGAGGAGGATGCCCAGTTGCCCAGCCTGCTGGGAGAAAAAAAACAGGAAAAACACACAAATCCCCACCACCATCCAGGAACCCTGACAAAAGTACCAAATATTTGCATATTAATCCTCCTCAGCATTAGAGGATGGAACAATTTTCTGGATTTATGTGAATTTAAGGAATTTTATCTAACAACTATACAGAACTACACCAAGAGCCACGGTGTTACTGTGCAAAAGAAAGTGCAGAACTAACCACGGTGTTAGTGACAGCATGACCGGATGTAAACACCGACACCCCCCGGCCCCCCCCACAAGCCGACATGTTAGCTAGCTGCATTCAGATGCAGCAGGAGAGTCAGAGAGAAGCTGAGGTTGTTGAAGAAGGATCAGAGTCTGTTACACCACTAACTCAGACGTTAACACTCTTTCTGGGTCTGAAAACCCAGAATTTCCCTTTTCCTTTTTGCCATCCATAATTCCACGATTCAAAGTTTCAGGATTTTGATTAAGCCATTTAAAAATGTCCGTGTACCAACTGAAACTTCTGGGAAAATAACTTAAAATCCAAATTTTGCAACTTAGCGTTCTGGAGCTTGTAGCACAGATTTCTCAATGACCTCTCGTTTTCAGCCGATGCTCTTTGATCATATAGTGATTTTAATAATTAAATAAAAACAAACAGAGTTACTTGAAGCACTTCTTTCTTTTTAAATTTTTTTATTTTAATCATTCAATTTTCCAAGAATATAACTGTTACACAACTCAAAGCTTCAGGGTTACAGTGAATCTAAAGGTCGAATCAAACCCTTCTTCTCTGTGGGAGAAAACCTTCAAGTCCTCAGTGCATCCAAACATCTGCAGTTCAGCTGAA
Source organism: Apistogramma diplotaenia (assembly GCA_015052665.1). NCBI lineage: Eukaryota > Metazoa > Chordata > Actinopteri > Cichliformes > Cichlidae > Apistogramma > Apistogramma diplotaenia. Next base: position 13,890 of record VOQJ01016182.1, on the reverse strand, counting down.
CAAAGAAAATAAAGAAGCCCACCAAAAAACAAGTTTTTTTCCATTTCAAAGGCAGTCAGTTCAGTCTTTTTGACCCCCACAGGGTTCTCTTTTGTCCTGTGAGGGGAGAGGAGGTTCAGAGGTCACGGGGGGCCTGAAGGTCCTTCTGCTTTGCCTTTTATTGTGGGATCCAGAACGGTTCCTTCATACACAATCTTGTTTTTGATGCCTTCCCGTATCAGCCTCTGCTGCATACGTAGCTTAGCGTTGTTGAACCTGCAATAAACCCTGGACAGTGCAAGGAAACACGAGCATTTCTGTTACACAACAGAGAACAGCAAACTAGTCAACAAGCTTCCATTTCATGGCCTTCCCAGAGCATGCTAAAAACAGAAATGAGACAAGAAAAAGGAAAGTGTCTTTAAAACCTACCAGGACCCGAGTGTGGTCAGAATAAATCCTGCAAATCCGACATCAAAAGACCTCCTGACGCGACCTGAGGACGAGAGAAAAACCTGCTGCTGAAAGCTCAGAGGATACACATGTCAGTTAAATATAAGAGCAGCTGGAAAAAAAACCTCCGTTTGCATTTCTGTTTAAAAGGGACTTTAATAAAAATGTTCACCAAAGACTGGGTAGACCGAGAGATTGATGTTGCATGATGAAGCGCAAAAGAAAATTACAGTAAATGATCTGATATCGTTAGAGAGCTGTACTTAAACGGTTGGGTGACAGTCATAAAAACAATCATGTAACTAATGCAGACACAGGTCAGACGCAGAACCCACTGGTAGCCAGGAAGAAAAGCAGGCCGGCAGCTGCTGAGCCTCCAGCTCCGTGCAGGATCGCCTCCCTGGTGCAGGGAACTTTCTGAATATCCCAGATTCCATACAGCTTGAAACCCTGGAGAAGAGAAAGAAAAGAAACACATACGGACTTAATTCATTCCAAACACTCGTTTCATCTGTATCCATAAGTATTTTACACGTGAACACTGTGTGTGGATTAGGATATTATCAGATCTTCATGTTGTAAGGCAACAACATTTTTGTTTCCCTTGCATAGAAATGCAGTCATTGTTTTTACCATAAATAAATTCTTGAACAGCAGCTCGTAATAAATCTTTATGATTTACTAGAATTCATTCATTCCGGTTTCCATGCCGCAGGTCGTGGTTTCATTTGCATGTGCTGTCGTGAACACAGATCGCTGTTTTACACAAAGCTTGTACACTGCGGTCACTAATCTGTAAGCCGAATTTTTCGAGATGCCAAACAGTGTGAGAAAATGTTTGCCTCGCTATCAGCGACGCTGGTTTCAGGTCTGTTACCGAAAGGTAAACTTAAAGCACCAAATTTCCAAACCCGAGTCTGGTGAGACGCGTCAGGTAATGAAGGTTAGCTGCCATCTAGCTGTGCTGTGCTGTGCTGTGCTGCTTAACCTACTTGAAACGCGCTAACTGTTGTCATTACTCGGATTTAGTTTAGTTAGTTTAAAACAGAGTTTCCTTAATTTCCCCGAGGTTCCGAATAACGGGGTTAATCAAACGCTGATGATGTTCTTATTGACCTTCTGCGAACACCGAGACGTTTCCATAACAACGTCAGGTTACTTCAGACTCTCACCTTGGTCTCACTCTTCCCGTCTTCTTCTGCCATTGTGCCGCCGTGCTTGTTTCCTTCTTTAAAATTCAAGTTCAATTTATATAAAACAAGCTTGTATAATCGCTTTCATAAGTCTCTGTGCGCATGCGCTGTACCTACCGAATGGTCCGTTCATTGAGCCGCCGACTCAAACGTGCGGAAGATGTTTGGTTCCGGACCTCGTAGAAGCCGCTACGATTCCGCTTTTGGACGGGCCAGAATAATGTAGGCTGGGCCTTGTAATTATAGAAGTTTTTATTTTATTTTATTTAAAGCTTTATTTTACCAGGTGAGATGTTTGAGAACCAATTCTCAATTTACAAACATGACCTATACTACTATGAATTTAAGTACGTGTATAAAGCAAACAAACAATACCTGATCTTTCATTTTTATTGTGGATTTTGAAGCCCACCATCGGCTGTCCATTCACTTAAAAACTGAGAGCGAAAGTGTAATTAAATAAATTAATAAACCGTCGTTTTGATGAGTGTGAGTGAGAGAAAGAAGTCTGCTGCGTGCTGGCTGAGAGTGAGGGGGACACAGACACAATATGGGAGAAAGAGCCAGAGTTTGATCATTATTAATGATTAAATACAATAGTGATGTATAAGCATCATCTTGAAGTTCTTAATGATCTGATACATGGTGGATTTATGTGTGAAGCCCTTTTTATGCAAAGCAGTGGTTACTGCAGGTGTTTCCTTGCAGGTGATGGTAAAGAGGAACAACGATGATTTTTTTTTCTCCTTTTAAATCATCCAGTCTGTCATTCAAACTCAATCAGTGTCTCAGAGTGATCTGTAGCCTTGTCCCCGTTAATGAGAGTATCACTGAAATGATGTCAGCAGGTACTTTTGTTGCAGGGCTGAAATGAGGTGGAAATTGCTTTTTGGGGATGTAGTTCATTTACACGGCAAAGAGGGGCTTTGCAATTATTTGTAATTCATCTGATTACTCTTCATAACATTCTGCGGTTTATGCAAACTGCCATCATCAAAACAAAAGCAGCAAACTACTTGTGTCATTCTCAGTACCTTTGGCCACAGCTGTCTGTGTAATTTTGAGGCAACATGACAAAGACAAACAATTTGTATCCCCTTTTCTTTTGATTATAAAAGTACACTCTAAACACAGAAGAATTAATTCAGTTAATGAAATAAAACCCAAAGAAACCTGACTCACACTGCTGTGTCATCCTAACCTACCCCAAAAATTAATCCTCACAGGAATCATGTGGCCATAAAGGTTTCCAATAAACAGGAAGTCTGCATGTCACAGTGATCCCCCATTCAAAAACAAGATTACTCCACTACATCCACAGTAGATTATTGGACAGTCTTGTTCCTGTTTGGTTGGAAATTATTTTTATATCATTATATCACTTCAGGTTGTGCATTAAAATTAAAGAGAAAGATAGAAAGAAGAATGAATAGAAAGAAGAGATGTATATCTGATAAACAGTATAAAGCTTTTATTCTTTGAGGGCCACATCTGTCTCGTGTAATGTCACATCTGTGTGTTACTTTAGTACCTTTAACCCACAGTTGGTGCCAACTAATGACACCCTGCAGTGCTATGTAGGTCAAAACTGGAAGATATGAACCTCCAAGCTCGACAGACCCCACTCACCTATATAGTACACACTGTTACAGTACACTACTGTTTACAAATGCAGTCTTTGTGAAGAAGCATTAGAGATTCATTCCAAAAAGTAAGGGTGATACACTTTTTAAAAGGCTGGACAGCAGCCTCTGTGCACACGTGCTGACAGAAAGCAGGAATCCTCACCGCTGGAGCAGACGGGACCTACTGTGGCACACAGTCGACATTTAAGAAGAAGAATAGCTTTAACTGTCATCATACAAAGTGCAACAAGATTACAGGGAGAGCCACCTGTTTCTTGTGTGGGTTAAGTGTCTTGCCCATGGACACAACGACAGCATGCGCTCAGAGTGGGACTCGAACCAACAACCCTCCAGTTGCAAGGCAATAAACGGAGTGTTTAAATGACACACACAAGCATCCTTGGTAAATAAAGCTTTCAATCTGTTTTCATAGAAAAAAGAAACAGAAACAAAAACAGGTAAGTCGGGATTAACAGTGACATCCTGGACAAGCTTGCTTTGGTGCTGGTTACCTGACTCCTCTGGCTATTTAAAGCCAGACAGCTCACCTTCACACACTGCCTTCAGCCACCAGAGAGGTAAGTCAGGTTGAATGTCGTTAGTAGATGAATTATTAATTATTTGTATGCACATACTGTGTGTTTTACTGATTTTACTGATCAGATTTTTTAGGAAAGTACCAGTTAAACAATCCATTTAAGTGTTTCTCTCTAAAAACAGAATTGCAGCCATTATAATTGTAAAATCATTTCATACAGTGTCCTTTATCATTGAAGATCCTAATTATAATTTTAACTAACTAACACAACATTTCCCTACAGAATGATGTCACACATCAGCAGAACGATGTTTCCTCTGATGCTAAGTTTGTTTCTTGGAGCCTCAACTTTCATTTTGACTCCTGCAGGTAAAAGAGCTGTTTCTGATCATTACAGCTTTTAATCAAATAATATTTTAAAGATTTTATTGGAGGGTAGGTGAAAAAGGCTGGTGGGTGTCATTCTGAGTTTTAAATAAAGCCACGAGAGCAGATGTAACAAAAGATAAAAGTGTACAAGGCTTTTAAATTTATATTTATAATAAAAAGAAAGACTGGGAAATTTATAAATGTAGAACCAATGTAAGTAAATGAACACAAACATCTTAAATACTAAAATTCGGACCCAGTGTTTATGCATTCCATCCTCTCTGGTATGTTATTACTGTGACCAAATAAAAACTCATTGCCCCAGCAGTCGCCTTCCAGCTGCCGCCCTGCCAGCTCATCAACCAGACAGTGTCTCTGGAGAAAGAGGGCTGCCCCAGGTGCCATCCAGTGGAGACAACCATCTGCAGTGGACACTGCATCACCAAGGTAACGTGGGCCGTGAAACTAAAGGAGGGAAGACCGAGGCTGCACAGATCAGGAGAAGGAAAACAAGTGCTCAAACTTCAAGAACATAAAAAAGTTTGGTTTCCTGTTTTAGGGCGCGCATATATCCACGTGACAAGATGCTGCATCTTCAGCAAAAAGCTCAGCCACTTGCACCGACTGCTTTCACAGTCCAGATATTATGTAGTGATGCAGGTCCTGCAACATATGTATAAGTGGGGGAAGTGTTGTCAGTATGTCATGTTGCCTTTAAAACTTACTAGTCAGCAAAGACCTGCATAAGTTTCACGCTTTCACATCCTGTCTGAGGCTTTTAAAACAACGAGTTATTAAAAATGTGTTCGCTGCCACTTCGAGCTCCTCTCACTTATCAGCTGATGCGTCTGTGGCTTTTATTGTGGTGGAAAGAGGAAGATTAAGTTTTCATCAAGTCACAAACATGCTGGCAGTTGCTGTTGTTGTAAAGTTAAACCAAACATGTTTTTTTTCCCCTCCCTTTAGGACCCCGTCATCAAGATACCGTTCACTAACGTGTACCAGCACGTGTGCACGTACCGGGACGTCGCTCATAAAACATTCGAGCTGCCCGACTGTCCACCTGGCGTGGACCCGACCGTCTCCTACCCCGTGGCTCTGAGCTGCCACTGCGGTCGCTGCGCCATGGACATGTCCGACTGCACCTTCGAGAGCCTGCAGCCTGACTTCTGCATGAGCGACATCCCCTTCTACTACTAGTCTCAAGCAAGAGCAGCTGAAGGCAAATTTAAGCACATTTCACAGGGAATATGGAAGCTGTCATTTAACATCAACCAGTTATTGTTACATTGTGTTTCTGCAATTAAAATAAACAGAATCTGATCATAACGTATACTTTATGGTTTGTTTCCATCAACACAGATGATAGAAAAAGTCACACTCATCACAGCCTTTATCAAATCTATCACGGATGTGCTTGAGGCCTAACAAAAATATGAAAAGCTGCATTTCACGGGAAGTTTCAGTTGAACTGGAACTCTAAGACAAAAAAATGATGTTCCTGGATAAAAAATAAAATCCAGGTTCCTCCCTTTAATAAACAAATGAGACAATCAACTTTACAGCCCCACAAACATGCAGAAATAGTTCACACGAAGGCTGTTACTGTATGTAAGTTTACTGATACCAGTTTTTCATGCAAATTTTCTCACCCTGCAGTCTCATGGACACAAACACCAAAAGAGGGCACTGAGCACATGTGCACCTCATTCAAATGAGCTTTCACAGCTCCGTGGAGATAAGGAGGCTCAGCACTGCTGCAATAAATGGCCTCCATGATACATATTCACCAGAAGACGTGATGCACACCCCTGAGATGACACTCAGACACAGGCCCTCCGGCACTCGTAGAGGGAGATGAGACATTTAAACAGGTTTTGAATCCAAACCGGAAACTAAGTTGCGACCCGACTGAAGTGGTTTTGATGGCTGGACGTCAGCTTGGCATTTCTCACAGGTAGGACATGAAGGAAGGTGTTGTTCGGTCATTTCACTGTGCAGAGGGAAGCGTGCAGCTGCCTGTGACCAGAGGCTTGTAATCATCGCAGCTTGATAGGATGTAAACACTGTAACAGCTGACTTCTTTAAACTTTTGGCAGCATTAAGGGGGAAAACACCATTTAGTTCCATTATAATCTAGAGCCATCTGATGTCCCAAAAACAACATGCTGGATGGATGCAAACTCGGTTATGGGATGAAGTGTCGCTTAAATGCAGCACATGTTGCACAGCTAACTAAAGCTTAATGGAGTTTTGCTTCACCTACTTTGATGAATGAACATAGTGAGAGTAAGGATGACTCTCTGTTCCACATATTTAGAAATAAACCTATGAAATGTAACTTTCTGCTTCAGTGTTTTAACCAAAAATTGGATATTTTCCTTAAGGAGACAGTTCAGGGTTGCTCAGTTAAATCAGATGGAGCTCAGTGCACACATAACTGTCTACAACGAGGCTCACAGTTAAAAATGATTTTGCCTTGTTTGTAGGCTGAGACGGTCACTACAGCAGTCACAGCATCAGCTGAGGGGAATACTCCAAGGACCTCTGTGATGATCTAAACACATGAACATGTGGCCTCTTATGGCTGACAGCAGCACGGTGACAATAGCGCCCCCTGCCCTCTTTAGTGTCACTGACAACGTCACTGGCAACGACACCTCACCTGCTTCTGTGCAGGTGGCCAAAGTGGTGAAATGGCTCACCCTGAGCCTCGGGCTGCCCGCCATCGGACTCGCTCTCTACGCCCTCAAGAATCTCTCCAAAGGTTCGTCTTCACTCTGTTTGGGGTCAAAGACAAGAAAGTGTTGTTAAATACAGATAAATGTCATTCAGCTACAAGTGCAGCAGCGTGTGGGATAAATTTTATGGATTATTAAAATATGTGTATCTTTGAGAAAGTTATATCTCAGAACAGAGCTCAACTACTGTTACTGAGCTAACAAATTAAAAATCAACACGAATCTGTAGCCTGTATCCAAAAAATTAGCCTCTCTAAATATTAAACATATTTCTAATTTAAAAGCAGCTACTATCATCCTGCAGTCAGCTTAAGCATACTTGTATACTCGAGAATACTTAAGTATACAAGTATACTTAGTTAAATGTGCAGTTCAAATAAATCTTATCAGTGTTACCAGTCATCATTTGAATAGTATGTGCTCTCATAGCGTGTGCATGTAAATAACCAGGAGAGCAGTAATGCAAAAGAACTTGGTGAACTTCTTGATCTCTTCGGTTTAATGCGACATGTATGGGATCTAACTCATTTCTTAGTTATGCAGTGAACTTTGTAACCTCATTGTTCCTCAAAACCTTCACAAACATGAGGACCATCAGGTCCTTGTTTTATGGCTTCCAAACATTCAGAAGAGCCCTGTGACTCTAAAAATTCAGTCTCAGAAACATTCCTATGTTTTCTGAGACTGAATTGACAAAATCAGGAAGAACAACTGACCAACAGTGATCAGATGTGATCTTGTGAACAGGCTCTATTTTACAGGACCACTTGGAGTCCTGAAGCTTTTAGAACCACCTTTAGCAGCAATAACTTGTTTTCTGTGGCTCCATCAGTCTCTGACATCACTGTGGAGGAACTCCATCCACTCTTTGAGGCTTCAGTTCATTGAGGTTTGCAGGCATTTGCTTATGCACAGTTTTCTGTCATGAACTGTAACATTTAGCATGCTAACCGAAGCCAGTCTGAGATGTAGCTCTTGGGTTTTTGCAGTTTCGGGGCATTGTGTGGACTGAGCTTGGGATTGTGTTACATATCTGAATACTGCAAACCAATCGCCAGCATTTCTGCTTGCAAAGAGGTGGTAACATTTTCTGATGATCAAGTGCATTTGGTTAGCAGCACCTGGCTCATACTTACCCTCTTAACTCCTATGAAAGCAATAAGCGTTTTTTTTTTACATGATGGTACCGAAAACTCACCTTGTTTCTGAAAGCAGCTGTTCAAGCGGCTTCTGAAAAGGACAATCTTATTGGTCCTCAGACCCTCTCACTTGACAGACTTCACCGGATCCCTCAGTGGAAAGCTGTAGGTACCACCGAGATGAAGCAGCTTTATGCTTCTCACTGCTGGTGCTTTCGGATCACATCAACAATCCTCCAACTGCTGCTAGTTTCACACTTTTAATTTGCTCTCTGTTCACTTAAGCTTACTCATCCTTTTTGATGTCGCATCACTATGTTGTGTTATCTGCTCGAAAAACTATGAATTGCCAATTTTGTAGAAATTGTCCCCTAAAAATAAACACGTCTTGTCTACAGGCTGTCCGAGTGTCAGTATTAGTAATAAAAGGCACCAGTATCAGTCAAAATAACTGTGACAGTATCATTTGTAATCTATATATATAAGTAGGTGTGTAAAGTCAGTCACAGGTGAACATGGACTTCTTCTGCATGTAGCTTCAGCACTTCTGCAGCATCAGATGAAGGAGTAGCACCTGTTAGTCATCATCAATAGTTCATTTTTATTTCTGTGTTCTTTCTCTCCAGGTGAGAAGAAAGTTCCCATACATGTCACATTCCTCCTGGTTTCTGACATCATCAGTTTCTTTGGTCGTCCCAACGTGGCTCAGGAAACACAGAGCAGCACCATGCTGTCCTCCGATGCCACCAGCTTCATCTTCTACTTCGGTATCGTCTCCAATATCACCCTCATGCTCTTCATAGCTCAGGAGCGCCATCTCCTGGTGGCCTACCCACAGTGTCAAACCTGCTGCAGCAACATCAGGAGGCATCCTGTAGTGGCCTTGCTGGCATGGGCCGCTCCATTAGCCATCCTGGCGCTCGCCGTGCTACAGTACAACTTTTGGTTCGCCGTGGCGCTGCTCGCTCCTTTCCCCTTTCTCCTCTTCTTCGCTGTGGACTCATGGAGGGCTCTGAATTGCTCCAGATCGAATCCTTCAACACCAGAGAGGAGAAGGACAGTGGTGGGGATTGGTGCAATCTGGGCCAACTACACAATCCTCTACGTCCCCTTCATCCTCAGCCTCCTTCTAAACGCTCTGTCCTTAACGGAGATAGCGCCCTATCTGGGGCTGGTGTCTCACCTGCTGCTCTACCTCAGCCCTCTGGTGGACCCTTTCCTCTACACATTCATTACTAAAGGTCCCAAAGAAGTGCTGCAGGCACTACCCTGCTGTCAGAAGCAAAGTCAGAAAGAGAACATGACACCGACTGTGAACACTGTGGCTGAAAGTGTGGAAACTAGACTTTGAGGAGGAAGTACCGTTTCTCACAAAGATTTACAGACACATTCACGAATTTAGTGTGGGACTCATAACCCTGTTAGCTCCAGGAAGGATTCTGTTACTTTTACAGAAACACTAAAACAACACTCACCCAGCACACGAGAGGCACTGGGAAGACAACACAAGCAGTGCCAATGTGAGAAGTGTCAGGCTGAATATGACTGATGCTGTGGATCAGCTGGTAGCACAGCAGGTGATGAGGTAATGAGCAGATTACGAGACTTCAGTCCAACACTAGAAGACAGGATGTGGGGAAACCCGGCTCTGGAATCCTCCCTGTATATGCCTGCCCCATCCACACAAGCACGTGTGCTTCATAAGCACAACCAAAGTGAGGATGATCATAAACCAGAACTTAAAAGTGAATTTGCCATCATGCATGCCAGCTGGATGCTCATGCTAGAACGTCCTCTCTAAATCTGAAAAGTGTTAACACTCATTTTCTTTAATTGTCATTTTTAAAGACTCCCTTTAAAATTGCATATTAAGCATTGCATATTAAGCAAATATGCTTAATCTTTAAGCATATTTGCAGTTGTAGGAAATTGTTGCCAGTTGCAGGAAAATCAACTTTTCTTGCAGGGACATGCACACACACCTGCATCTGATGGACAGCCTAAAAATGGGTGGGTGACTGGCCCCTTTGGGATCTTGTAGACCAATAAATTAATTAAATGCATTAATTGAAAGTTTTGGTATTGCAGGATAGTTCTAGAAAGTACAAATATCAATTTCTTACAGATTTGTGTAGAACTTCCAACTAACAGCTGCTTCCAAGATTAGAACAGTTTCATATTAATTTGCATAAAACATAATGTGCTGAATCTTTTGCATACACCAATTATTACATTGCATAAGTAACAAAAATTATTTTAAAAATGTAAAATTAAACTGATTTGTATTGAGAACACTCATTTCTGTTTAAGGCACTTTATTGATCCCTTTTCCATGTAAATGTTTCTATTTTTTTCACTGTAATTTGTTTTTAAGTTTTATCACAGTTATCCTGGAATGCAGGAGAAATGTAACTTTCTGATCAGTAACTTTGTAGCAGATGTTTAGTTGAACTTGTCTAAGGTCTTACGCAGTTCAAATATCAGGCATGAGAACAGTGTCCTCAGTTATACAGTTTGCATTAGTAAAAGAAGTAAGAAGATGAATATAAGTAATCAGTGTTCTTGTTTCATTCCCTGTTTTCTCTGCTAAACACCAGTTTGTGTATTTGATTCCTGCAAAACCAATGAAGATTCCTTGGAGACGCCTTTCTCTCTGAAATTAAAGAAAAGAATATAGAAATGATTCAAATGAACAAACTGAATTAACTCATCATACGAAACAAAACCTTAATTTTATGTATTTAATATATATATTTGCAAATTTCCTTGAGTTTTATTTCTACCTAATACCCAGTGGAAATACTAAACTACAGTAAGTATGTCATATGATTAATATTGTTATTTGAATGGTGTTTCCAGTGTGTTTTTACCAAAGTCAAGTTTTTCACTTTAAATAAAGAAACAAAAGAGTCCTCCTTCTCAAAAATACCATCCAATGCAGACAAATGAATTGAAACAAATTTTACACATAACTCTATTAATTGAATGTATTTTATGTGTTAATTCACCAACCTTGGCTTTTCTATGTCATCGATTGTCTCCGGCAGCCTCACGTTGAGTGTTTCTGGAAGCATCAGAGCCACTAGACCAGAAATAATGGCTCCACAGCAAATGATGATCTGAGGAAGAAAAGTCCACACATCCTCCAGCAGCAGGATGAGCGGAGTCACTGAAACTCCCAGACGACTCATGAAGCTGGTGTAGCCCAAACCGTTTTGCCTGGTAAGATGTAAAATAAATCAGAGGAGCAGAAACCTCTCTCACCCTACTGAAGGCGGGCAGTCAGTGATAATTAACATCCAGTGTCAGGACACAAAAATCAAAGCAAAAGATAACTGCTACTGTGAGTAAGGGAATCACTGACCTGATCACTGTGGGGTAAAGCTCAGTTGTGTAGAGGAAGATGGTTGTAAATGAAGCTTCTGAAAAGCCTTTTCCAAGAATGGCAACAACAGCACGCACATGCCACAGATCTAAAAAAACATTTTCTTGTATAACATTCAGTTACCCTTCAACAAAAAAGGAAAACTACAGAGGTTTGATTATTTAAGGATATAATAATAGACTGTATATAAAAGATGGAAAGAGCTTTGAGTGCCATAAATCTGCATTCTTTGCAGTGGTCAGCAGGGGGCCACTCCTTTGGTTACAAAAAGAAGTCAGGTAGTTTGAAGACTATGAAATAATATATTTAATTTTCTTGTGATTCATTAATTTACAGAATACTGACAGTAGTCTCAGTCACAAAAGTCTTCCTCAGTACATCATGATGCTTAAAGGTCTCATTTAGAGTAAAACTGACATAATGCATGTAAAGCTTTAGGGCAGGGCTACACTGCAACAAACAGGTCTACTGCATCAGTGTGCAATGTCCTTGGTATCCAAACTTTTGACTGGTACTGAATGTTGGTAACCAAACTAGCCGAAACTACTTATCTTGGTTAACTGTGGTCTGTCTGTGTGGAGTTTGTGTGTTCTCCTTCCCCCTGAGTGGGTTCTCTCTGGGTTCTCCAGGTCAGGAGGTCTGCATTTTAGGTTAATTAGTCACCCTAAATTGCTCATACTGTAGGTGTGAGTCTCTCTGTGTTAGACTGATGACAGCTGGGACAGGTACTAGCCCTACCATGACCCTGGACTGGATGAGCTTGGAGAAAGTTAAAGCAGGAATGGCTGTATTTTAGATGAGTATGGTCATATAACAAAATGAAGATTTCAAACTCAAGGCTTCAACAGCAGCCTACAAACCGCTGGCTGTATCCCACAAACTGAAGTCTTTCAACTACACAAAAATTAGCCTGTAAGCCGTGTGTTTGAATTATAGCTAGAAATGAATAAATAAAGCTCTCAGTGACCTGTGGGAATAAAGATGTTTATCATGATGCAGGCTCCTGTCAGTAAGAGCGTGCCTGCTTGGCATTTCCTTCGTCCAAAAATGTTGAGAAAAAAAAGGATCATTATCTTGGCGGGAACTTCGACGGCTCCATAGATGAAGTGTGTGAGGTACATATTCAAGCCAAATCCAGTGATGTTGAAGCTGATTCCATAATATGTTGAGGCAACTCCAAACCTGCAGAATACAAAGCATACATTTATAAAATAATCTAGTCTACGCTACGGAGGAATATTCAACTACTGATTAAAGTAATCTTTTATTGTTTTATTTTTCTTGCCTGTACCCACCACACAATTCCAAGTAATAAACTTAAATGTCTCATCCTCGGGGTTTTGATTAGATGGACGTATGTGTAGTTTTTGGTCTGGTTTTCCTGGACTTCTATCTTAGAAAGAGTCTGTAGAAAAACAGTGAAATAATAATGTTAAGTGTTGCATGGATCAGACACCCCCATGCGCCTGCAGCACCCCCTAGAGGATGCCCCGAGGGATGCAGGTGAATGTCGTCTCCAAGTCCACAAAACACATGAAGACTGGATGGGTAAACTCCCACGCACACTCAAATATCATTAAGAGGATATTTGAATATTCATTCACTTTATGGTTTACAAACTACAAACCCCTTTTTTAGTTGGTCCAGCGTTTCTACGACCAGGATGAAAACCTCTTGAATCCGAGGTTCAACTAACAGACAGAACCTCCTCTCCAGCATCCTGGCATAGACCTTCCTTGGGAGACTGAGGAGTGTAAAGATGAGGACCACCGCCCCAATCTGCCAATCCAGTGGCACCTCTCCATGCGATGTCGCAGGGGTGTGTCAACAAAGACAGCTCTACAATATCTGGAGCCTTCGGGAACTCAGAGGAAGAGTGGAGTGGCACAGAATCCAAGGTGTTTGAAGTCCGATGTGAAGCTTCTGCAGTCTGTGATGATTTGGGGTGCAGGTTCATCTACTGGTGCTGGTTGGTCCAATGTGTTGTTATCGAGTCCAAAATTAGGGCAGCTGAGATTTTAGAGCGCGTCACGCTGTAGTCTTCTCACAAGCTTTATAGAGATGCTGCACTTATTTTCCAGCCCGACTAGGACAGGGTTAATACAGGAATCCTAGAATTCAATTTACTACCTTTTACTACCTATTTTTACTACCTCTATAATATTTTTACTACCAACACAAAATTGAGCAGCGGCCCTTTTTTGGGTAGCGTAGATTCACAGCACTAAGTAAGATGATGGCCCTTCTCTCACTGAAGACACGACTTTATCCCCCTTACTTAAGAGTGTAACTTTGACTTTGTTCTGCTGCCTGTCTGCAGTACCTGTCACGTTGCTGGTAATACTGGTTTGCTGCTGAGGTGTGATGGCAATACTTGTGCTCGTAGCTGACCTTGAGGTTGCAGTGCTTTGTGTCACGATTAAAATTTATATTTTTTCTGCAGACTTTACAAAACGCCTCTCAGTCAT
>VOQJ01016181.1:29221-43319 GCA_015052665.1 Apistogramma diplotaenia | reverse complement strand
AATTTCTACTTCAGAGAAATCCAGTGTGCCGAGTCAAATTTAAATTTGGGTTAAAATGTGAATTTGGTTTATTTGCCTGGTCCATCCATCCATCCATTCTCTACCGCTTATCCCGTTCGGGGTCACGGGGGGGCTGGAGCCCATCCCAGCTGACATAGGGCGAGAGGCAGGGTACACCTGTACAGGTCGCCAGCCTGTCTCAGGGCCAACACAGAGAGACAGACAACCATTCACACTCACATTCATACCTATGGGCAATTTAGAGTGACCAATTAACCTAACCCCAGTAAGTGCATGTCTTTGTAAATAACATTTTCAGGTTTAAACAATTTGACATTTTTAAACTGTGTCTTGTTTTTTTATGACAGGTGGTTTAATAAATTAGCTAAGCTCTGTATATTTAAAATACTTTACACCAACTTCTTTAAAACAATAAAAGGGTTTTGTTTCGTCTTTATATCCAAAGCATCATGTATGTATCATTTCTCCTTCAGATCCTCATAACCTGAGCATCCGCTGCCTGGTTAACGGAGAGCCGGTCCAGAGCAGCAACACGGATCAGATCATCTTCAACACAGCAGTGCTTGTTTCGTGGGTCTCAAAGTAAGCTCCCTAAATGCTGCTGCCTCTGTGCACGAGGAGTTCAGATGCCGAGTCTTTAGATACAGATTTATTCAAGCAGAAGTTGTTGAGAAATGATTCCTCGAAACGTAAATCTGAGTGACAAATGTCCTCCGTTCGTTTTCTACTCTGAACTAAAATTACATGCTTCATTTAAGACTTATCCACCCCACCTGGCACCCTGACCAACCGGAGCGTTCTCTGATCCGAGAGTTTAAGATGAGGGGTGGGGGGGGTGTGTATCTAAATGAATACAGAAATGATCCAGCATGTCCATGAGAAAGAAAATCCTAATTTGCTGATGTGACGGTAAATTTTCTGCTTTTCCCCTCCTGACAGGTTTGTGACATTGACTCCAGGAGACGTGTTTCTGACGGGCACTCCTCCAGGCGTGGGCGCATTCAGAAAGCCACCTGTCTTTCTCAAGGTGATTTCAAAACTAAAGCTCATCTGCAGCATGTAGAGCTGCACTGGACAGGTTTTTGTGCCTGTAGCTCCAGCTTTACTCTCACTTTATCCAAAGGAACTCGGGGACATATCCTGCGTTTCCTTACTGTTTGTATATTGTTGTTTTATGTATAGATGTTGTTTTAAGTATCGATGATAAAGTCAGTGTATGTGCAGGTAATTTGTATCAGACGGCATTAATCTCTTCCCACACTTGACTGTGTATGTTCTCAAATAAGGTTAGCAACAATGTGGCGACCAGAAATTGTAGCAAGAGTAGAAAAACAGTGACATTCAGCCACTTTTGTACCCTGAACTTCCACACAAGCAGTTCAAACTACTACTAATAAGTAGAGGATACAGATGATTGACAGGGCAGTAAATACATTAACCAGGCAGCCTGAACCACAAAGGTCTGCTCACAACCATCAGCAACAAAGCAAATCACTGCTTATCATCAGAGGTTATGGCCCGTCCTCAACCCTCTGCTTAGGAAAAAAGTTGAATAGTTTTTGATGTGAGAGAGATAATTTTCTTCCTTCGTTTACTGTTCAAACCTTCTGTTTACAAAGGCCAGCCAATCAGAATAAAGCTGCCTTAGGTCCCGTCCACATAAACCGATTTGCCTGTTGTGCTGCTTTGTAGCCGACAGCTGGTCAATACTGGTTGCCTAGGTACCCCTCTAATGCACTTACCACTCCCTCATATGTGAATCAGTGTGAGGCCAGCTGTAACTGCCGGCCTCGAGAGTTGAGAAAACTCTGGATTACTAATATTTATTCCTGTTGTTGGCATTTTGTGGTTGTTACACTGCTGAAAGAAGCTAGAACGGCTCGTTTGAATGAACTGAGGGGGCTGCACCAGGGCCCAGTATAATATATATAAACTGAAACCTGCAAAACAACTTTAGTGGAGGCAAATAATTATGGATAATAAGGCAGTGATTTAAAGAATGTTTTAATTGTTTAACCCTTTTTTTCTTCTAGAGAGGGGACGTGGTGGAGTGCCAGATACAACAATTAGGTTCCATAATCAACAAAGTGGTGTAAACCCTGAGAGGAGAGTCCACGGATGAACGTCAGCCGCTGAACTGCACTGACGCTCGTCGGCTTCTCTCACTTAATTACCAGTCAAATGTTTGACTTCTTTTCCTGTCCACAGTGTGAAAAACCAACAGGAAAAATATATAAAACTGTGACTTTTAATCATCATACTTAAGTAATTACGAGGGGAGAAAATGTGTGTTTTTTTTTAACACGAAAGTGTAATTATGTGACGCAACCTCAGAGTCATCACAGGCTGCAAAAATACCCCCGTCAGCGGCCGCCCACTCACGCTGTGCAGAACAAACTGAACCTCCTAATTTTTTATTTTTTTTTGGCTCTGTTAAAGTATTTCTAATTATGAGTTATCTTCAGGATGAGTGATTGTGTACAAAACTTTAGTCATAACTGAAAGAACATCAACTTTCTTCTTCACTGCTGCCCTTTGCTTTCATTCGTCTAACAGCTTTTCGCTGAACTCCGGAAACAACTGAACGTTTACATTTGCAGCTTCACGTGTTGTCGTGCTGAACCTGGCAGCTGCTTCCAGTTTAAAATGAGGCTTTTACACATTATCTTGCATAAAGCTACGTTATCTTCCCTTGAACATTTATGGTGCAGTTCAGTGTCTTGTTAACCTTACAACACCCCAACTAAAACCTCAGCTTCAGGCAATCCTCAAAGTCACACGAGGGGATTTTTATCTCATCCAAGGATGCTAAATCATTAGTTCGGTTTGTCTATTTCTTAAGAGGCTTACTGAACAAGTTATGGATGAAAATGTTGGCTCGGCCGAACCGAAACTTTTGGACTTTATTGGAATCGAAAATCTGGATCCACGAGTTTCTGGAAGGCCACTGAGATCAGGGAAAATCAGATGCAAACAAACCCTTCTGGTCTTGATTCATGTGCCGTGCAGAGGGAATCTTCAGCCCTCTGATTGTTTTTAAACTGTAAAGACTGAAGGAATGCCTTGACTATGAAATCAAATTTGCATATTCAAGGAAATAATTGGAAAAATGTTATATCTGTTCACCCCCCCCCCACTGGCAACTGCGTATTAATTATAATAACTCAGCAAAATATTTGAATATTGACTTTAAAATGCCACAGCCAATCAATCCTCAGCTTTTTTTGTTTGTTTTTAAATGTGTTCATGTTTTTTTCCCCCATGTGAGAGTAGCTTCTCCATCAACAGCACTCAAAACTCATATCTCTTCATATAAAAATCCTCTGTTTTAAGTATAAGCAGCTTTTAAACCTCTTGATTAAATCACTGACTCCTGCCACACTAACATTTAGGATTCAGTATCTTCAGCTCAACACTGGAGGGCAGTAGATCCTCACGGCCGATGACAGCCGAACCGCTGCGGCTTTGGTCTGTGCCGTGACGGAGTGAAAACAGCTGCACTGACATGTGACTGTACAAACAATCAGCTGTAAACGCCAAAATACAGACGACTGTCAGAAAAAGCTCCAAGTCCCGATTTAAGCAAGGCATCGATTTGTCTGCATCTCGATGTCAAAAGGTCCGTGTGAGACACGCAGACTCTCCGGAGGTCTGACTCAGCACGGAAAGATCTACATTCAGAAGGAGAGCTGCTCGGAGCGATGAATCGTGTGCAGGAGATTATAACTCATGTGCCACTTTAAAGGACTTTAGTTTGTGTGCAGTGAACCTCTTTGTACAGGTGTTCAATACCAGGCGACGGGAGCATTTTTATTTCAGCATGAACATTATTTAACCTGAACAGCAACCAAACGGAAACACACGTAACAAACCAAACCCAACGAAGCCTTCGTTACAACATAAACGTGTGTGGATGCACACGCGGCGAGTCCTCACGACTGATTACAGGGACTTCATAATCCTCCTCTCCTGCGGCTTTATGCAAATGCTATTACTAAAGATAAACTTAAAATCAATGTCTCATCATTGAAAAATCAAAATGCAATTAACCTAAAGACATGAGCGTCCCGGCTCAGCAGGCATCCGTTTTTAACTGAACACAAGCTTCCTTGATACAAACAGAGGATGAGGTCAGACTCTGCGAGGAAACAAAGCCGCGTCGAGGCCCTGAGTCACGCTGCTCAGTTAAACATATTAATTGTAGAGATACTGAGAGATGAAGCGGTGCAGCTTCTGCCTGTTTTCTGACAACTGGAACAAAGGACTCACAGTCAGGAAGACGCCTTCTTTCTGCCACTCCTCCAAGAGGACCTGAATTGAAAATAACGAGGAGAAGCACAGATATGTTAAAGGACTCGCAGCCACAGTGCTTATTATTTAGTAACCTTTATTTGAACAAAGTGAGCGCACAGCTTTTTCTGATCTTTGTCAGTGCGCTTCCTGCACAAGGCCGAATAAAACAAACAGTGAGGTAATAAGATAAAAACAAAAGCTCCCAAAGCAGCAGCACTTCAAAAATGAAAGCGATAAACAAAGCTATGGATTTTTATATAAACAACAGCACCTAATTTACTTAGCAAGGTCTGAAATAATGAGGCCGAATGAAAGTTAAAACTGTGCTGTCCTTCCTTTTGTTTTAAACTTTCAGAAAAGCTAGAAGCACATTTCGTGTTTGCTTCAACGTGTAGATCTTACAATTCGCTCCGTCTCGACATCAGGGAGAGGAACGCGCCGTCAGAGCTTTAACATGAAGACCGTTTCTGACTGATAACCTCGATAATAAACTTAATAATTGCCTCTTGAGATGTTTGCAGATAAATGGGTCAATGATGCTCTATTTTTAAAAGACAGCGATTCCCAACCCGCAGACTGAGAGAGAAGACTGATGGGAGCAGACACTTTGCCTGCTGAGTTGAAAGGCTGGTGGATAGAGTTAGGATAAAAATACTGCATCTTTGCTCTGTCTTCTAAAATTTTGCCTCCTACAATAGCAAGTAAAAGTAAATAACATTCACTTATCTGGCACTTTTACAGACAAAAGCCACTGAATAAAAGCAATGCTAAACAAAATCTACACCATAAATCAAACGGTGCTTCAGAGTTCAGTGTTTAAGTTGGTGGAAGTCGGCGAGGCTGCCCTCCACTTCTGCAATATTCCCTGCTGCTGTTTGCAGAATCAGCACAGATGGAGATAACAGAGGCTCATATTCTTCTGCGAGATGAACCATTTGCTGTGTTCCTATTTTCATTTATTAAAAAACGGGGGGGAAAAAAGGAAAGAAAGCACACAGACTTGAAAGCTGCAGCTCCACGATAATCTATCACAATATACATGAGGTCTTTATCTAGTCTCATCAAAGTTTCTCTCTAATCCCGAGATCATTGCACCCCGGTGGAGTGTTCTCGTATCAGGTCATCTCACACCCAAGACGAAGAAAGAGCAACGTGCCACAGAGGACTCCTCAAACATAAGTTCCCTCGCCTCGTGCAACTCCGGCAAAATATGCAGCAATATCCTTCAGTGAAATCAGCGATGCTTCATTGTTAAACTCATCACAACACCGGCTCGTCCAAGGTTACGTTATTATTACTCACAGGAGTCAGGTGAGTTTAAACTAGCTTTCAATTTTGCCTGGTAGAAAAATCTATAACCACAAATCACATTTAAAGTTTAAAAAAAACTACAGCCATGAAATTAATGCAGTGAAGCAAAAATTACAATATTGGAAGTTTTAAGATGGAAGGATTAAAGTAATACATTATTGATCCAAACCAACTAATGGAGAGAGCAGAGTCATCTCCAGAGATCTCAAAATGTTTTAAATTTTAATCCAAATTCAGCTTATTGATAGGAGAACATGTTAAACAGATATAGAAAGCAATGACAGGAGTACAGGTTCATTTAAGCCCGGTGCTCCTGTGAGGCCAAAAGCAGAGACGTTGTGGAGAATAAGGCTCCTTTATTCCTTATCATCAGTCCAGAGTGGGTATTGATTATTTTACGTCTGCTTAATCACAACTGTGAGACTTATGAATATGAGCCTGTAAACAGGCGAAACATAAATAAGCTCAACTAAAAAGAAAAAAATCACTTCGGTGATGCAGTAATAGTACCAGCTGAACCGCATGCTCGTCAGCCTTTGAAAAATGGCACCGGCGCAGAAACCGCCGGCGTGGAAAAAGGTTAAAGACGGAATGTCAAATGTAAACTACTTTGTCACAGCTAAGAGACCTTAACCTGTCTGCGCTACTCTTTTCCCATTTCTAATTTGAAATAACTCGCGCCCTTGGCCCGGTGAGCTCGCTTTATGGACCGACATCTCTCCCGCCTACATGACTGGACACGCCCGGCTCCAGTCGGCTGGATTTCCAGTTGGACCTCTGTCCACACCTGCCAGTCTGACTGATTATTGGTGATTTTTGAGATTCTAGAATCACGTAAGAAGTCAACTTTTTGAGAGTTGGACTGTGCTTCAACTTTGAATGGAGCTATAATTCTCAGCAGACACACACACACACACACAGGCTGTCACTCACCCCCAGGTCTATTAGTGTTCTGACTGCAGTGTGTGCCGCCTCCTCTGAGCAGCTCTCTGTGAGATACAGCAAAAAGACGCACATGAAACAAAAGAACAGACAGATATCCAATATAGAAAAAGCAGGTTGGGATAAGAGAACAAAGCTATACCAGTGGGACTGTAATTCTTTTAGAGTGCATTATTGAAGGGTATCATTTGGGTACTTTCTGGTTATCTTTTGTGTGTGTGTGTTTTAACAAGGGCAAAGCATGTGATGTGAGTGAGAGGAGCTGTTTTTCTTCTCTGGTCTATGCACCTTTGTTACAACACATACACTGAATCAGAAAAAAAGTGACAAGCTTTTAAAGTTTTGACACAAAAATGGAAGATCTCTGAGTGTTTTCTTTTTTGGAGGGGATGTCAGGTTGAGCTCACCATAGTGCTGTTTCTTCTTATTTGCTGTGTCACACAGATGTGAGTGTATCTGAGCCACAAACGCAGCTTCTGCAACAGGAAAGACATAAAAATGGAGGCAATTATTCCAACAAAACAAAGCGAGGACAGTCTGCTAAGATAGTCGTATTGTATTATAAAAGTCTCTAGATAAAGAGCTCTTAGATTCTGTGAAAAGCAAAAATTATCTGCAAAGAGCAGAGACGAGATCCTGAGGCCACCAAAGTGGAAGCCTACTGCCACATGGCTACGCCTAGAAATTCTGTCCATAAAAATTATGAATCGTGACAAAGGGCAGCCCTGGCGGAGTCCAACTTATTGCCGCCTATGTGGACCAAGCTCTCGCTGCAGTTGTACAGGGACTGACACCCCATACTCCCGCAGCACCTCCCATGGGATACCCTGAGGGACACGGTCGAATGCCTTCTCCAAGTCCACAATACACATGTAGACTGGATGTGCAAACTCCTATGCCCACTGGAACATCCTCGAGAGGATAAAGAGTTGGTCCAGTGTTCGACGACCAGGACGAAAACCGCATTGCTCCTCCTGAATCAGAGGTTTGACTATCGGACAGACCCTGCTTTCCAGCACCCTGGCATAAACCTTACCGGGGAGGCCGAGGAGTGTGATCCCTCGATAGTTGTAACATACCCTCCGGTCTCCCTTCTTAAAGATGGGGACCACCACCCCGGTCTGCCAGTCCAGCGGTACTGCCCCAGATCTCCACGCAATCTTGCAGAGACATGTCAACCAAGACAGCCCTACAACATCCAGAGCCTTCAGGAACGGATCTCATCCACCCCAGGGGCCCTGCCACCAAGGAGTTGTTTAACCACCTCAGTGACCTCGGCCCCAGTAATGGGCGAGCCGTCTCCTTCGTCCCCAGACTCTGCTTCCACTACAGAAGGCGTGTCAGTGGGATTAAGGAGGTCCTCAAAGTATTCCTTCCAACGCCCGACTATAACCTGAGTTGAAGTCAGCAGTGCCCCACCCGCACTATAGACCGTGTGAGTAGAACACTGCTTTCCCATCCTGAGTCGCCTGACGGTTTGCCAAAAAATATATTTTTCCATGGCCTCACCGAACTCCTCCCACACCCGAGTTTTTGCTTGAGCCACTGCCCGAGCCGCGTTCCGCTTGGCCTGCCGGTACCTGTCAGCTGCTTCTGGAGTCCCACTGGCTAGCCAAGCCAGATAAGACTCTTTCTTCAGCCTGATGGCTCCCTTCACCTCTGGTGACCACCATCTGGTTCGGGGATTACCACCACGAGAGGCACCAGCCACAGCTCTGAAAAGCAGCCTCAACAATGGAGGTGCGGAACATGGTCCATTCAGACTCAATGTCCCCAACATCCCTCGAAATGCGGTTGAAGCTCTGCTGGAGGTGTGAGTTGAAGACCTCGCGGACTGGGGCCTCAGCCAGGTGTTCCCAGCAGACCCTCACAATACATTTAGGTGCACTAGGTCTGTCCAGCATCCTCCCCCGCCACCTGATACAAGTCACCACCAGGACAGTTCAGCTCCTCTCTTCACCCAAGTGTCCAGAACATACAGAATTGTATTTCTAATCAACACAAAAACCTAAGATGTCTTCAGGTCCTAAACCGAGTACTTTCTATTGAGCTCTTCTGGGAATTTGCTGATCCTTCATCAAAAGCTTGTTTGTTTAGGTACTGCGCCATTTCTATGCCACTGATCCAAGAGAACTAAAATTGTTCAGCATGAAAAGTAATTGATTAAAGATTAACAACACAATTATAATCGCTGCTTTGTTAGTTTGAAATGATTTTAATTGTAAATATTTACTTGTAGTTTTTTACATTTTTTTTAACGATATAAATGCTGTATTGCAACTGACCTGCAGTACCTTCATGGCCACCAGGGGGCTGCAGACCACACTTCAGGAGTCTCATATGACACCAGGAAAATTATCGGGTCTAGTTTTTGCTTTCTATCACCTGAGCTGCAGAACCTTTTAATCAGATTTTGTATAACACTGCACTGTCCCCTAAATACAGTCCACATACCAGCCAGAGGCATCTTTATGAGCTCCAGCCCCACAGTGGCCCAGCACAGTGCCCTTAGATGTCCAGCTAGCATTCTGCACAGGAAGAAGAGCATCTCTGGACAGTGACTCGACTGGCTTATCTGGAAAAAGTCGACACAGACCAGGACAGGACACATCAGAAAAGGCAAAATCGGGATGAGGGAGTGAAGAAGTGAAAGACTATTTTCCACTACAATGAGCACATACTTAAAAGTCCCTGTCTGGGGGACCATGAATGGCTGCAGGATGATATTACTCAAACTAAAAAAGTGTTTAGGTTGACAACACTGGGGCTTCAACACTTGAAGGCAACATATTTTTTTGTGATTGCTGCTGATGCACTGTTTGCAGAGGGAAAGCACATTGGATAATAATTACATCCAAGACTGTTAACGATACAACAGAAGGCGCTTGATTACAACTGCCAGTGAAACCGTATGATTGGTTTGGTTTGTTTGTCTGTTTTTAGCAGGATTACTCAAAAAGTTCTGGACAGATTTGCACGGAAACTTCTCAAAAGTGGGGCTTGGCCCATCTTAGAAGTGATTAACTTTTGGGAGTTCATCTGGATCTGAATTCAAGGGATTTCTTTTGTGCCACTGCGAGATGGGACACATTTAGACATTTTATTTCACATCGTAACAAATAAAATAATGGGAAATCTCTATGCGATTATTAAAATACGACAAACTCATCCAGACACAGAATTTCTTCTAGATCCAGGGACTCGATTCACACGGGGTGCAGAGGTAGTTTTAAGCCTTGGCAGAGGTATGCAGTCTCAGGTGGCCTTGTTTTAAATGCATTACATTTAAGTGGAAGACCAGCAAAGAAAAACAAACACCAGTGAGTGAGTGAGTGAGTAGATTCATCTGCAATACAAAAGTTTAGACATCCACTGCTTCTTCAACAGTTACAGAGCTTAGAAACAAACGTCTCACTAAGCGTAAACCAGATGGGAAGCTGTGTCACTGCAGGATGTTGTTAAGATCTCGTCAATTGTGGATACATTTCCAACTGTGTCACCAACCATCACAACCGTCCCTACATGCTTTATGGCAAGAATGGCATCCTTTCATCTTCTCTGTGTTGCAGAGCGGGCTGAACCAAGAATCTCAAACTTCGGATCAGATCAAAGCTCAGACATCCATTCCCTGAGTTTCTTTATAGGGATGGATATTGATACAGTTTATTATTACAAATACCAGTAATGTGCTTCTATAGTTCTCCTCACAGGTTCCCGATCAGTTTCTGTACAAGAGGAAAAACTTCACTATTTTTTTCCAGCTTTAGAAAATGTTTGTGTAAAAGCTCCAGAACTACGAGATTCACATCACTGTTGTTGCAGTATTAAAACGAAATTGGACTGAACAATGTAAAGACCAGTTCTCGATTCCCATCCTCTTTTCTTTGCCTAAGCGCTTTTCTTCTTATTGGTTTCCCTCAGGAGAGGTTTCTTTGGAGCAGTTCGACCATGAAGGCCTGATTCACAGTCTCTTCTCAACAGTCAATATTGAGATGCGTCTGCTGTTTGAACTCTGGGAAGCATCGGTGTGGGCTCTAATCTGAGCGGCCGTTAACTGCTCATTTCTGAGTCTCTAAGAGGTTATCCTCTGTGGCAGAGAAGTGTTGGGCTTCCTCTCCTGAGGCAGTGTGTTTGATAGTTTTTATGACTACACTTTACAAACTGACTGACCTTCGTGTCTTAAAAAAGTAATGACAAATTTTTCTGTTTACTTAGCCGAGCAGTCCTTGCCATAATATGAATTACTGCAGTAGCTGAAGGCCATTACCCATATATCAACGCTACTACCTCAGTCCAAAAATAATTGATAACTGAAACTGGGTAAGACATCATCAACAGCGTTTAAAGCTATTTAACCCAAACTTTGGGCATCTTAAGATTCAGCAAGTGAAATTCCTCAACACCAAAGAAAAACACTTGTTTAAGGTTTAGGTTTGAAACACAGGAGTGCTGTTGTAGTGAAACACAACTGTCCTCGAGAGAAAAAACTGGGAGCAAACTGCTCCCTAAAACATCCTTAAATGTTTTAAAACTGAATGCTCCATCACCTGAAATGAAGGGCTTTAACTGTGCACTCAGACTTTGGGTAAACTGTAGGACTCCTCTATAAAAGGCTCTTTATTTCCAGTTTCTGAGAACATAAACTTTGCTATAAAGACTGTGTTAATGAGTACAGCAGATAATGAGAGGGACCATGAAACTGGTGGTTCATGAAACTACTTTATAAAATGTGTGGGGACATTATGATCATGTAATGTGAAAATATGAGAGCACACTATAAATTATGGAGTTCAGCTGCTCCTGTAAAATGTTTGCTTTTCTTTGGACATTACACAACTGTGCACAGCCATTATGCCTATTCCACCACGGGACACTGAGCAGGTTTGCAGCTCATGTTAGGTTGATGCAGTATTGTGCAAAAGTCTTGAGCCACCCCCAAATTTATTACATTTGTTAAGTAATGTTAAGTGGATGCAGAAATTTATTGAAATGCGCAAATATACATGAAAATACAGCAAAAACTGTTTGTAATGAGCTTGAAAGTCAGTATTTGGTACGATCAACTGTGTTCTTCTACACAGCCTGAACTCTCCGAGGCAGCGTTCCCGTATTTTCTTTAAGTAATCTTCAGGAACAGCTCTCCAGGCTTCTTGAAGGACAATCAAAGCTCTTTTGTGGATGCCTTTTGTTCTGTTCTGTCAGGATGATCCCACACTGCTTCAATAATGCTGGTCAGTCTATGACTGTGTTTCACTGTCAGCAGATATACCTTCACTGCACCGGCAGCGTGTTTGGGATCATTACTGTGCTGAAAAATGAAGCCATTTCCACTCAGATGTGACATAGCCCTGGGGTTTTAGAGCCATGGTATTGAATCATTACGTTGTGTATTATATTGGTGATTTGTGGTTTTTCAATGTGTTGTATTGGTTCCCTGTGATTTTGTTATTTGTGCCCTCAGTTTTAGCTACAGTTAATTCCTTTTTTCTAAGATATTCTTGTGTTGTGCTACTTCCTGGGTCTTTTTGGTTGCCTTTGTTGCTTGTGTGTTGTATTTAGTTTAACTTCCTTTGTCTCATCCACCCTGATTAGTTTCAGCTGTGTTTGTTTTCCCCACCTGTTTCCCCTTCCCTCAGCGGATTTAAGGCCTCAAATTATCATTGTTCCTTCTTGAATCGCAGTTTGTCCACCTGTGTGTTTCTCCCCCATATTTTTCATTTTGATTTGCTGCTTCACCTAAACTGAGGTTTGTTTCCTGTCCAAGTCAGTCTTTGACACTGCATTCCACTTAAAGCATGACAAGATGCTTCCCAGATGCATGCATGGTGGATCAAAAGCTGATGGCACTTCATTAATTTTGACAAGATCCCCAAAACTCACCTACCATTAAGACTGGAGTACAAAAGCCACTGCTGAATCCTCACTGAATGCTCCTTAGCTATATATAAGCCTTTGCATAAGGTTCACATCAGTTGTCTGAGTTTGCTTTCGTGGTCCTGCCATTAACATTTCCTTTGTCCTCCACTAGTCCATTTAAGAGCACACACCCTGCTGAGATGTGCCAAGTTTTTGACTAATGGCTTTTTGGGAATTACCTTTCTGGTGCAAAAATGCTATTTTCTGCTTGTCAAACAGTTATCTTTGGTATTTTTCATATAGTAAACTATTCACGGGTCAGGGTTAAGTGGTTCAAAAAAATGGAAATCGCCATGTATGAGGACTGGTTGGAAAATGGAAAAAGCAGCCAATGTGAAAAGAAAACCTTTGAAAAACCTTCAGAAAGCCTGAAGAACTATTACTCAAGACCACTTTAAAACATTACAAAAAAGTCTCAGTTGAAGAAATGAGGGGTGACTCAAGGCATCTGCACAGCACCTTTTCAGTGCACGCACAGTTTGTTTTTGGTGTGTGTGTTTAAGCTTTTATAATAAAATCGTATTATCCTCACTGGGCTAATTCAATCAATGTATAAACAACCATATGAACATGCAGCACTCAAATGCATCCATACACAGCTGAACTTAAAAATAAAAGAAAATGATAGGAGGAAACAGGGAGCTGTCAGAGTAACAATCATTAGCTGAGTTGTACGAGCAGTAAAAACATCACAGCAAAAAGGTCAACACTGCAGCTGTTGTATAAACAAGCCCAGAGAGGCTGCTTGGCAAAGACATGAGACAAAGATTGAATGTTTGCAAAGTGTAAAAAAAAATGCATTTGCATCATAATGTTTACACAAGCCATTTAAGAAGATTTACAGTGCAGAAATACAGTTGGACCCAAAGGAACATGGTAGAATCCAACAGGAGACACTGAAATGTCGAACATATTAATTTATTTATACTGCATCTTGCTGTTTGCGTCATGTAACTGAGGCAACATAAATAAATAACTTAATATTCACAAATGAAAAAGTACATTTAGGAAAACAAAGCAGTGACATTTCAATGCTTTTTCTTGCCAGGTTGCTTTGTAAAACTGAAGTGCATCTATCCAGCCAACCTGAGGTAAGGGAATACTTTCTTCTGTCTGGTACGGAGGTGTACTGTATGCAGTCCTCAACTGAGAGCAGCAGTGCAGAGGCGGCAGGGGAAGGAAAGTGAGTGCACTGGATGAAGAGAGACGGAGATCGAAAGAGCCAAGTTTTGTAAACATGGTGCGGCACCTCTTTGGTGGACAAAGCTGAAGTAAGAAGGGGTTATGCCGGTGTGGGTGGCACCGGAGTACTGCAGTCTGCCACAAGCAAGTTGTTGGTTAACACAGAAGAATGTGCTTTCTGTTGAGTGGTGATGCTGTGTTTTTTTTTAAAAAACAAACAAAAAAAACAGGGCACGCACCTCCAGAAACCAGGAATACGGATATTGTGAAGCACAAAAGAGAAGTCTCCACACTGAACAGTGCAGGTTTTCAATCTTTAAAGGCTATCCCTGGCAGTCACAGGCTTTACACAGAAAGACAGCTTTCTACCCACAATTATGACATGCAGCTCAGCACAGGGTAGAAAGCTGTCTTTCTGTGTAAAGCCTGTGAC